>JACEFZ010005165.1:0-54706 GCA_014155875.1 Cepaea nemoralis | reverse complement strand
TCTTTCATCCAGTGGGGTTGAAAGTATGGAGCCGTGAGTTCTAAGATGGATGATGATAACACCTGTTTTGGCTAGAAATGTTCTTTGACAATGTATGCAAAGAATGGTTGACGTTCCAGGAGAAGGATCTCCTGCAGTGGTTTTTCTTCTTCTTCTTCTTCTTCTTCTTCTTCTTCTTCTTCTTCTTCTTCTTCTTCTTCTTCTTCTTCTGCGTTCATCCCGAGTTTTTGTGTGTGGACGTGATTGTGTTATGCCTGTTTACAGCAGAGCTGCGTTCTTGCGCTATTAGGCAGACACATCCAACTTCTGCGGGAATTTGTTGACCAGGTTAACCTTCCTGGGGGTTTCTTAAGACGTTTGACTCTCACTGTTGTGGTGTTGTTCCCTATCCCAGCTGGCCCATTTAGAACAGCCGAAGACATAATTGTCAGCCTTCAAGGGAAGGCAGGGGCAGACCATTGGCATTCCCCGCCATCCAAGGAGGCTTCCATAATTGCAGAGCAGACACATAGCGCTCTGGTACTGGGGTCACCCAAGGAATCGACTCGTCCTGCACATGGCTGTTTAGCCTCACTTCTGGTTTATTGGGCCTTCCGTTCACCACAGGCTGTTCCTCCGGAAACCAGAAGAATGCAGTCTGCAGATGACATCCACACAGTGAGCTTTTGATTCGGAAGTGGTTTTTCTTCTTCTTCTTCTTTCGTTCGCTTGAAATATGTCTATATCTGCAATGTCGTCTCTTGCATGAATTGAACTGTTTTTTTTTCAGTTCACACAGTGGTCCATAGAGTTTATCTTCCACTGTCGTCTCTCTAGGCCAGAAGGTTTGCCTAGATATGTTATATTTTGGGCAGTCTTGGAGTATGTGCTCTGCTGTCTGCGACGCCAATCCACATGTGCACATGGCTGTTTCACCAATCTTGAATTTTGTATACATGTGGTTGCGTAATCTATTGTGTCCTGTTCTGAGGAGCAGAATAATGACTTGTTCTGGTCTGTCCATAACGTGGTAGTCATCTTGAGCAGGTTTTGGTGGCTTTCTGACTGATTTGATCATTCTTTTCTTTTGGTGGTATGTAACGGGCACATCAGGCTGTTCTTCTTTGGCTCCTTCCTTAGCCAATTGATCAGCTCTGTCGTTTCCGGGTACTCCACAGTGGGATGGTATCCACTGTATGGTGACTTTATGCTGACTGCTAAGTTCAGAAAGTAGTGTCCTTAGTACTGGCAATTTCCCAGAGAGGAGCGCCTCGAGTACTGATTTTGCATCTGTTAGTAGCACCACAGGTTGTGTACCATTGCTGTTATTTAGTAATTTCTCTGTTGCTATCTTGATTGCCTCAATTTCGGCATCATAGTTATGGCAGTACTTTCCTGTCGGTACTCTGGCTGTGTCCCTAGTATTATTTGGGTATTCTATGTACACTCCCGCTCCTCCATTTCGAACAGCATTTTGTGCTGACCCATCTGTGTAGACTCGGATCCAGAGATCCTGTGGGTATTCTTCATCAAGGAAGCTGAGAGTGGCTGTTCTGCGCTGCACACTGTTCTGTTCTTCCTTGTCAAATATTCCTCTCACTTTTGTCTGGATTTGTAACGATAGTCTATGCTCATCTTTCCATGGAGTTCGCTCTGGAATAGTTGTTAGGGGGATACCAACTGTGGGCAGATCAGTGGTTTCTCTGCAGAGTCGTTTGGCCTGGTGGATAAAACTACTTCTTTTCAACCGCCCCATAGCTAGGTTTTCAAATCTGTTCTTCATAGGGTGGCCTGGCAAGCTGAGGAACTTTTCTGCTTGTATTAGCGTTTTCGTATCTCTGCGCTCACTCAGTGCCTGTGTCCTCCCCATCTTCTCCATTTCCACTATAGGGGTTGATCTCATCCCTCCTGTGGTGACTCTAAGTGCTTGATTTTGCACCTTGTCCAGCTCTTGTAGTGTGGTTTTGATGCTGAACACCACGCAGTTGACCCATATTCCAGGTGTGGTCGTATGCTCTGTTGGTAAACTTTGCTAAGTATTTTCGTACTGGCTCCCCATGTGGTTCCACTTAGCTTTCTCAGGATGGCTATTTTCCTTCTGGCTTTTGCTACTGCTTTGTTGATGTGCTTTCTCCATGTCAGCTTGCCATCAAATGTTACTCCAAGGTATGTTGGTTCTTTATCTTCTCTTAGGGGAGTTCCATTTATCTGGATGATCCCTGCCTTTTGTTTTGGAGAGAGGGTAAATAGGGTTGTGCTGCACTTGTCAGTGTTTATGCTGACACACCATCTATTTGCCCATGCAGCAAATGTATCTACAGCTCTTTGTAGCAATCTGGTGGCCACTGATGCATATTCATTTGTGCTCCATAGAACCAGGTCATCGGCGTACATTGCCGCTTTAATTCCATGCGGTAGGTGAGCAACAAGATCATTGATGAAGATTAGAAAAAGTGTGGGGGACAAGACTCCGCCCTGGGGGACACCGTGACGCAGTAGTACTTTCTTGCTCTTGAGTCCGTCTATCTGTACTCGGGCTCTTCTATTGTGCAAGTATGCTTTCACCCATTTGTACATTCTTCCATTGACTTTGCAGTTTCTCAGTTTCTTCATCAGACCTTCTTTCCAGACTTTGTCAAAGGCTTTCTTCAGATCTATCCATGCCGCAAGCACCAGCTTCTTCTCTTGGAATGAATCCTCAATTTCTTGAGAGAGGTAGGTTGTCTGATCTTCCGTAGAGTAGCACTGCCTAAAGCCAGCCTGCTGTGGCACAAGGATGTTTTTACTTTCAATGTACCACTGCAGTCTGTGATTGATGATGCGCTCCAGTGTTTTGAAGAGACAGCTGGTGAGGCTAATTGGTCTGTAGCTAGAGGCAATGGAACCATCTTTCCCTGATTTTAGGAGGGGTTTCATGATTGCTTCTCTCCAGGCTTGTGGAACACTGCCTAAGGTCCAGCTGTTATTGAAGATCTGCAACAGCTTTGTTTTGGCCTCTGTTCCTAGGTTCCTGATCATTTCATTGGAGATACCATCATCTCCTGGTGACTTTCTCATTTTCAGTTTTGATATGGCTAGCTCCAGTTCGCTGATTGTGATGGGTGCCTCCAGAACCTCATGTACTATTTCCTTCTGTCCTGTATGTTGTCGTTTCTCTCGAATCTCTTGTTGTTTCTCTGGACTAATTTTGATATTGCTATCTTGTGCGAATGAGTCCGCAAAATGGTCAGCTGCTTGCTTTCTTGTTAAGATTTTTCCATCTTTATGTAGCGCAATTTTTGAGTTTCTCCCTGTGCCCTCGTCATTAAGCTGTTTTATTAGCTTCCACAATTTCCTTCTGTCTCTTTCAAAGTTCAGAGACTCCGTTTTCTCCTGCCAGCTTTTCCGTCTAGCATGCAGGTTGGCCCTTTGAAATTTGGCTTTTGCATGCTGGAATTTATTGTGGTGCTCTTGGCTGGGTGTGGCCTCTGCTTGCTTTCTACACACTTCAACATCATTATGCAACTGTTCCAGTTCACTACTCCAGTAGGGTTTATATTGTTTACGGGCTGCCTGTAGTATGCATTTCCCAAACTCTTCAACTACTTAGTGGTTTTTCTGTCCAGCCTTTTCTTCACAGCTCTTGCAGTTCTGGTTGCTTCACAAGTGACTGCACCCTTGTGTAATTATGTACGCCACGAATTTCAGTCTTTGGCTGCAGTCTCCCTGGTCTCATCTCATCTTATCATGTTCCTCTTGTACCTTGCGGTGTCGAGGTGAAGTGTAAACTTCGTGAGAGTACCAGATTATGGGCTTCATGTATCGACATTCCCATGGATTCTGCTATTCCATCCGTCCAACGTTTACGTGGTCGGCCTCTGTTTCCATCTGGTCTGTACATCATTGCTTGTTGTGGTATGCTGTTGACTGGTAACCTACTTGCATGGCCAAACCATTTGACTTGCTGCTTTCTAATAAAATCTAGTGCTGCTTTAACCCCCACTTTAGTCCTGATTTCTTCATTTCTGATCCCAGGTGTCATGATGAATTCCAAAAACTTTCAGTGAGATTTTCAGAGTATCTTTAAAGCATTTCCTCTGGCCACCTTGGGAGCGTTTACTACAACTCAGCTTGCCGTAAAAAATTTGTTTAGGGAGCCTGTGATCTGGCATGCGAGGATACTGGACATGGACGCTCTTTCTAGGACTTCTGTGTCTGGGATCTTATCTTGCCATTTAATCTTCAATAGCTTCCTAAGGCAGACTGTGTGGAAGTGGTTTAATTTCCTGGTGTGTCGCTGGTAAACAGTACAGGTTTCCAAGCACATAGCAGTGTGGATAATACAACTGCATTGTAGACTTTCAGCTTTGTTTGCAGGCTTATTCCATTTCTGTCCCATACATTCTTGTACAGTCTGCCAAAGGCCACACTGGCCTTGGAGATTCTTGCATTCACTTCATCATCAATTGTGGCAGCTTGGGACACAGTGCTGCAAAGATAGATGAATTTGTCCACAACACTTAGTCTATGACCATTTACTTTGATATTCGGCATGGTGTGATTATTCCCTGGAACTGGCTGGTACATAACTACAGTCTTCTCCAAGTTGATATTGAGCCCAAAGTTGGCACAGGCATATGAGAAAGCTGAAACATTATGTTGCATGTCCGCCTCTGAGTTGGCACATAGAGCGCAATCATCAGCAAACAGGAGCTCTCTGATTGTGTCGCTAACGTAATATATGCTATTTACTCAACAACTAAGTGTGAACATAAATAAGAATTAGCAAAAAAAGAAAAAAACCAAACATATATGAAGACGACATTTAGATGTAATGAATTATCCCTAGGCCTCCACAAACAGTTAAGTGTTAACTTGTCCATTGTACTTACTTTCTTGACAAAATACACAAACACCAAAGTAGTTGCTGGATTAAACTATTCTACATTAGAATTGTTCAACATTGGCCAGTAAAAGTGGGCAGTGAAAGAAATGTCTGATTTCATGTCAAACATGAGCTTGCTAATGCTTACCGGTGACCGCGTGTCTCACATTGTGTAGATGGGATCATGGTTTTAGAACTACATCTTGCACTGAGCATTTAGATTGGGTTGGCTTCTGTTGACAATACATAACATTAACATTCAAGGCCTAATATTCTGGCCATCACTCACAACTCTGAGGAAAGGCCAGCAGACACATTGTCAGACTGCTACCAGTAGTATTGGTACCAGTAGTATTGGAACTCTTCGCTGGCTGTTAAAGATGATGGAGTACATATGGAAATGCATGCTGTGTGTGCTATGATATTGGTTCTTAATTCAACTCAGTCTTACAATCTAGGCCTTTTAACTCAAGTCTTACAATCTAGGCCTTTGAACTCAAAGTCTTAACAATCTAGGCCAGTGGTTCTCAACCTTTTTTGGCCCATGCACCCCTTCACCACATGTTCAGATTGTCATCCCCCCCCCCCCCCTTTTTCATATTTCCTCCCTATAACACACCCCCCCCCCCCCTTTCATGCACACATGCGCGCGCGTGCGCGCGCACACACAGTATACATAAAGAATGGAAGCTAAATTTAAACACATGCTAGAGCAAGTCTAGACGTCTACATAAAACGTAATTTGCAGGTCTACTTACATTATAAAACAAATTTCAGAAGGGCAAGAAGTACAGAACTGTAAAGTATGGAGGGAAAAACAATATCAAGAAATGGTTCTTATATTAACACAACCGGCTGAGAACCACTGACTTAGCCTTTTTAACTGAACTCAAAGGCTAACAATCTAGGCCTTTTAACTCAACTCAGGCTAACAATCTAGGTCTTTTAACTAAAATCAAAGGCTAACAATCTAGGCCTTTTAACTCAAATCAAAGGCTAACAATCTAGGCCTTTTAACTCAAATCAAAGGCTAACAATCTAGACCTTTTAACTCAAATCAAAGGCTAACAATCTAGGCCTTTTAACTACACTCAGTCACAACAATCTAGACCTGACTTCAGCCATTCTATATGTGCTATGTGTATACTGAACCGAATGCTGACCTGGTTACATCCTAAACATCTCTCTGAAGTCTTGGAGAACATTAGGCGTGGAGAGGAATGGGTCAGAGTACCAGCGGGGCAGTCAGACTTGTGCAGAATTATAATCACATTGGGCCGGGAGTGCAGGGAGTGGCCAGCAGGGGCCACAGAAGTGGAAATCCAGCAACTAATTCAGGATAATGCTCGCTCGGGTGATGTGATTATCTACACAGATGGGTCGGTGTTGAGAGGTAGGAGAAGTGGCTGGGGGTTCATAGCAAAACCTAATGGCCAATGTTTGGTGCAGGAGAGCCTGGCATATGATACCACAACATCTAGCTTAAGAATGGAGGTGGAGGCGGTCACTGCAGCTTTCCGCTGGATCGAGAATACGATACACACACACACACATCATGATTGTAACTGACTCAGAAAGCATGCTGAGGAAAGTGAGGACAGGATGGTTCGTGCAGAGTGGGTTGCTTTGCTTCGGAGGTCACGGGTGGCAAGCATTGCCTGGATCTTTTCTCCAGGGCATGCCGGTGTGCTGGGGAATGAACAAGCGGACAGATTGGCTGGCTCTGCAAAATTTGGTGGAGTATTGATGCCTGACAAGGCAGACGTGGTTGCGGCCTTGTGGGAGCACGTGTACACCTCAGAGGAGCAAATGGATATTCATGGTCTGGCAAGAATAAGGCAGCGAGGAGTGACGAGGGGATCTGGCCGACGCTCAATGCTCAAAGGAAAGACGAGACGGACATATAATCAGATTGCTACTGGTACTATTGGTGTTGGGACTCTTCGCTGGCTGCTGAGGATGGGGACAGAGCACCTGTGGGAATGCCCTGAATGCTGTGATGTTGGTTCCTATATTAATCAATCAATTAATCTCTGAAGTTGCAGTGCAAATCTGGCACACCTTGCTGTTTTCTGAGCTTGAAGTTCCAGAGCAGGTCTGGCACACCTTGCTGTTTTCTGAGCTTGGAGAATGACAGATCTCTGTCACAGAGCCCCTACGGAGATAGCTCTGTACCAGGTCGACAGGGACACCTCTCCTCCTACCTCTCCAATAGGTACAAGCTCCTGTCAGGGCTGAGTGGAACTGGATGCCAAAACATTGGATTTAGGAGTTAACATTAATTGTCTTTAACATAATTCATACAAAACATTGGATTTAGGAGTTAACACTCATTACCTTTAACAGAATTAATACAAAAATATTATGAAAATGGATGTATTTACATACTTTGATTATGTCTCCATCTTTTAGTACCTTGCTGAATCGTATAGGTGATCATGCTACTTCTCATCTGACGATCTCCAGCATCTGCTGGTACCTTTCCATGTCAGGACCAAAGGCTGTCAAGTATATTCTCTTGCTGTCTTCTTTTCTCTCTCTCTCTCTTTCCACAATAAAAACGTGAATGCTGCAGCTAGCAATGATCTTTCATTGATCACATTGTTTAGAAAAATGCTGATATTGTTTAGAAAAATGCCAACATTGTTTAGAAAAATGCTGATATTGTTTAGAAAAATGCTGATATTGTTTAGAAAAATGCCAACATTGTTTAGAAAAATGCTGATATTGTTTAGAAAAATGCTGATATTGTTTAGAAAAATGCCAACATTGTTTAGAAAAATGCTCACATTGGTTTTGTGTTATTTTCTTCAGAAAGTTCACACTCGGAGGAGAGGAGTTCTGTGTGGGAGACTTTATCCTCATCTCACGCCAGGAGAACATCTCTGAATCCAGTGCCAGAGAGGACTGCTATGTCGCTCGCATTTCAGATCTTTATGAGAAAGGTGACTCATTTGTTTCAATTGTGTAGTTTTTTCTAAATCACCAGTTGTGTATTTTTGTGGGACTGTTTTTTGGTGTATTGGTTTTTGTTAATAGTACTCTCTTGTTTCAAACATGTTCTTGTGTCGGTTCCTCATATTTGTATTATTGTGTGATCCCTCATATTTATGTTATTGTGTGTTTCCTCATATTTCTGATGTTGTGTGGTTCCTCATATTTATGCTACTGTGTGGTTCCTCATATTTATGCTACTGTGTGGTTCCTCATATTTCTTCTTCTTCTTCGTTCATCCGGAGTTTTTTTCCGGATGTGATTGCGTTGTGCCTGTTTACAGCAGAGCTGCGTTCTTGCGCCGTTAGGCCGACACATCCGACTTCTGCGGGCATTTGTTGACCGGGTTAACCTTCCCGGGGGTTTCTTAGGACGTTTGACTCTCACTGTTGTGGTGTTATCCCCCATCCCAGCTGGTCCATATAGAACAGCCAAAGATCCTGGTCAGCCCTCAAGGGAAGGCAGGGGCAGACCATGGGCATTCCCCGCCATCCAAGGAGGCTTCCATACTTGCAGAGCCGATACATAGCGCTCTGGTACTGGGCTCACCCAAGGAATCGTCACGTCCTGCACATGGCTGCTTAGCCTCACTTCCGTATATTGGGCCTTCCGTTCACCATAGGCTGTTCTTCCGGAAACCAGAAGTATGCAGTCTGCAGATGACATCCACACAGTGAGCTTTCGATTCGGACTTTCCATGTAATGGATTTGCTAGCCAAGCAATATTCCATTTCGTGTCACTAGGACACTTTTCCACCTTTTATGAAGCCCACACAGTGAGCTTTCGATTCGGACTTTCCATGTAATGGATTTGCTATCCAAGCAATATTCCATTTCGTGCCACTAGGACACTTTTCCACCTTTTATGAAGCCCACACAATGGGCTTTTGATTTGGACTTTCCACGTAATGGATTTGCTATCCAAGCAATATTCCATTTCATGCCTCTGGGTCTTCATGCACCTTTAAATGTCAACCTGTATATAGTTAAAGTAATCTGCGGTCAACTTTAGCTTGTTGATATCTCCATAGAGCTTGTCCTCAAATGAAGCAGGTGTGGGCCAGAATATCTTTCTCTGTTCTGCATACGTTGGGCAATCCTGCAGCAAATGTTTTGCTGTCATTTTTCCAGTTCTACAATTACATTCATCGGTATCTCCTATCTTTAGTTTATTGAACAAGTGGTATTTCAGCCTGTTATGTCCTGTGCGGAGTCTGAAGATTGCTACTTGTTCTCTTCGGTCGAGTTTGTAATATGCATCATCCTTCTGATGGCCTGGATGCTCTGATTCCCATTTGGTTCTATAAGTGCTTTTTATCAACCTCTTTGCCTCATTATAGGTTATGTCTATGTCAGGCTGTGGTAGTCGTCCGCCCTCTTTTGCCAGTCTGTCAGCCTCTTCGTTTCCAGGTATACTGCAATGTGATGGGATCCACTGTATTACAACTTTTTTGGATTTCTGGCATAGACCATGGAGTGCTGCTCTTAGGTCAGTTAGTTCTGTGCTGTTATTGCTCTTCAGTATTGAGACAGCTGACTTTGCATCTGTGAAGATAGCTATTTGCTTCTCTTTATTTTCCTCCATCAGGAGCATTTCTGCTGCAGTTTTCAGAGCCTCTACCTCCGCTTTGAAGTTACTTGAAAATTTTCCAGTTGCCATTGAATGTTTTTTTTTCGCTCCATTTTTTAATTTTAGGAGAATTCCTCCTCCTCCATTCTCTATTGAATTTTTGGCTGATCCATCTGTATATGCATGGGTCCAATTCCTGCTTGGGTAATGTTCTTTTATGTAGTTTAGGGTTATTTCTCTTCTTTCGGTTTCATGCTGAGTGTTCTTTTTCTCAATACCAGGAATGTTTTCTATCATCTCAGGCAGTTGCTGCTGTCTCCAAGCTGGGAACTTGTGTGCATTGTGTATGGGCATGACTGTTGATATGTTAAGAATAGGATCTGACCTAATCCTTCGTTTTGCAGTTTCTACAAAGTTGCTACGCTTCAGTCTTCCCTTTCCAAAACCATTAAATCTGTTGTACATAGGGTGGTCTGTCAATCTTCTAAATTTTTCTGCTTGTTGCTGGGCTCTGCTATCTCTTCTATCCTGCATTGGTTGTAAACAAGTGATCTTTTCTAATTCATTAATAGGCGTTGTCTTCAGGCTTCCAGTTATGATTCGCATTCCTTGATTTTGGACTCTACTTATTTTGTTAAAGTTTGACTTAGCTGCTGTTGCCCAAGCTGCAATGCCATATTCCAGTACTGGCCTCACCCGTCCAGTATATAACTTCTTGAGAACTTTCTCATCTGCTCCCCATGTTGTACCAGCAAGCTTTTTCATGATCGCCATTCTTTGCCTTGCTCTTGTTCGATTTTTCTCAACCTGTGTCTTCCATGTCAGGCGACGATCAAAGGTGACTCCTAGATAGTTTGGATTTTCTTCATGGCGCAATATTTTTCCATTCAATACCAGCTTAGGTTGCTGAGTTTTAGTTGAGAGGGAGAACACTGTGCATGTTGTTTTCTCCTCACTTATCTTCACTAGCCATGATTTTGACCAGTCCTCTAGCGCTAATAGGGCTTGCTGTATTCTGCTGTTAGCTGTACTAATATATTCTTCAGATGTCCATATGGCTAGGTCATCTGCAAAGGATGATGTGTGTACTCTGGCTGGAAAATTTTCCGTGATGTCGTTTATATATGCTAGGAATAATGATGGTGAAAGAACTCCTCCTTGGGGGACACCTTGCTCCAACAGCATCATTTTGCTGGTTTGTCCTTGTACTTTTGTCCTGGCAGTTCTGTTCTCAAGGTAGTGGCTGATCCATTTGTACATTTTCCCGCAAACATGCATTTTTTGCAGTTTTACTTTCAGTCCTTCCTTCCATACTTTATCAAATGCTTTTTCTAAATCTATCCAGACTGCTAGTGTGTGCTTTTTCTCTTGGAAGGCATCCTCTATTTCCTGAGCTATATAGGTTATTTGATCTTCAGTAGATCTGTACTTTCTGAATCCTGCTTGGTGAGGTGTTAAGAGTTGGTTTTCTTCCAGATGCCATGTTAGCCTGCCATTGATAATGCGTTCCATTAATTTTCCTACACAGCTAAGAAGACTGATAGGTCGATAGCCATTTGGTTCTTCCAGGTCTTTTCCTTTCTTTGGGACTGGTATTAGTATAGCTTCCTTCCATGCCTGTGGGACTATTCCCCTCTTCCAGCTGTAATTTAGGACTGCTAGTAGTTTCTTTTTTGCCTTAGTGCCTAGTCCTATTAGCATTTCATTTGTGATTCCATCCTTTCCTGGTGATGTCTTCTTTTTTAGGGTATTCATTGCCTGTTCCATTTCTTCCATTGTTAGATTTCCCATCATATATTCTGCTGCTGTCTCTGTATATGTATATGTATGATGTATCTGTTTATCTTTGATTGCTTTCTTCTGTTCGGCTGTAATATCAATGTGGTTTGCACTGGCATAGTGTTCCATTAGTGCATTTGCAGCCTTTTTTCCTGTAAGCAAGGCATTTCCTTGTTTAATTGTTATTTGTTTGTTTCTAGGTCCTTCATTGTTCATGGCTTTCACTAGTTTCCATAGTTTGTTTCCATCCCTGTCAAAATTCAGGTTTTCTGTTTTTTTTCCTCCAACAATCTCTTGTTGTTTGATTTACTGTTCTTTTATATTTTGCTGAGATGGCTTTGAGAGAGATGTTCGCTTCAGTTGTTTGTTCTCTCTCTGCGGTCTTCCTAGCATCTTCAACTTTGTCCTCCAAAAATTGTAGTTCTTCAGTCCAGTATGGTTTGTAATTTTTCCTTGCTCCTCTTGGAATAGACTCAGTGGCCGCCTGTATTATTGCTCTGTTTAGACTTTCCACCATTTGCTTCATGTTGCCATATCGTGTATTTACGTTTTCACAATATTTGTCTGTTAGTATGGCAAATCTGTCCCAATCTGCTCGTTTGTAATTCCAACGGGGCAAAGGCTTTTGCTCCTGTGGAACATACTCCATATTTATTACAAGCTTGATTGGTCTGTGGTCACTACCTGCTAATTGGTCCAGCACATGGCGATCGATTTTGTGGAGGATGTCTCCTGTGCAGAAAGCTAAGTCTGGAGTAGAAGTGGTAATCCATCTTCTGGAGTAGAAGCTCAGTGTGTCATCCGCTTTGTTAAGTAGATGGAGATTTGAGTCTATTTCCCAGTCCTCCACTTCATCTCCTCTTTTGTCAGTATCTGGGTATCCCCATCTTTCTGAACGGCTATTAAAGTCTCCGACAACAATGCAATTTGTGTCAGTTATTTCCATGTTTGAGAGTGTAAGATCCTTATCTGCCGGACTATATAGATTGTAAATTCTTATTTTCACGTCCTTTATCATTATATCAACACCTATAATTTCCGTTTGGTTGTCAGAGATCACAGATACTTCGCTGCAAGGTATTGTATTTCGTGTAAGTATTACAACTCCTCCTTTGTGTCCTTCGCGGTCGAAACGTGTGGCCTGATATCCCTCGACTGAAAATGTGCGATTGGCGTTGAGGTGTGTCTCTTGAATGCATGCCACATCTATTCTATCTTTATGAAGACGCTGTGTTAGGGAGGCTTTCTTGTTATAAACTCCTTCTGCATTCCATTGTAGTATGTTGAGTGTCCGGGGTGTTTGGTCAATAGCTCTTAACCTACTCCTCTGTGCCTTGACTCCACAGCACAGGGGAAGGTGACCACCAGTAGTCATGGGTGGACCCCCTCGAGGCAGGGGGCCCGGCACTATCACCGCCTGATGGGACTTCACGGGATTAGCACCATATCGATTAATTTTGATTTGTGACATCATGAATTAAGTTACGTTGCACTGCTTTGTCAAGCCTGTGGCTCAGTACATCCGATTTCGACAAGCATTTGTTTGGGATGCTTTCCCTAGCCTTTGACTGTCCCCAGTCTACCTACAAGGCAGCAGGTTTGTGCGTCACTTCGTCTGGTCCCTCTCCCTTGACCTGTCCGACATGGGTGACCCTACCAGTAGCTGTGCTACCGTCGGCATAGCTCTTGGGGTCATTGGAACGCTCAAGCCCCTCTACCTCGTCAAGGTGGACGCACGGCAGAGGGGCCTCATATTTCTGATGTTGCGTGGTTCCTCATATTTATTTTGTTGTGTGGTTCCTCATATTTATGTTGTGTAGTAGGAAAGGGAGAAATGGAGGATGTAGTGGGGAATTATGGTTTAGGTACAAGAAATGAAAGAGGAGAAAAGCTAATAGAATGGGCAAATATCAATGATATGATAATTGGAAACACATGGTTTAAACACCATAAAAGACGACTGTACACATGGATAAGCCCTGATAAGAAAATACGCAACCAAATTGACTACATACTAATTAATAAAAGATTTAGAAATGCTTTAATTAATGTAAAGACAATGACTGTAATAGTGATCATGTACCACTATGTGGACAAATAAAAGTAAGATTAAAAAGAGGGAAAAAAATGGTTAAGAACATGAGACTTAATAAAGAGGTTCTAAAAATAGATAAAGAAATGCAAGAACAATACAGAGTGACTGTGAAAAATAGGTACAATGCAATAACTAAAATACAGAGTAGATGAACAATGGGAAATGTTAAGGGACTCCATTCATCAAACTAGCAAAGAAGTATTACCAGAGAGAGGCAAAATAGCTAAGAAAAAATGGATGAATGAAGATATCTTAAACCTGATGGACAAAAGAAAACAGTATAAATATGACAAACAAGAATACGCTAAGATAAATAAAGAAATAAAAGATAAATGTGGGAAGGCTAAAGAAAGTTGATTAAACGAGCAATGCAAAAAAATTGAATTAAATTCCATTAAAGATACAAAAAATATGCACAGACAAATCAGTGAGCTTACAGGAAAAAAAATAAGAATAAATACAGGGTGTTTGAAATCAAAAACAGGAAAGATAATATTAGAGGAAGATGCTATAATGAAGAGGTGGAATGAGTATATAAGAGAATTATATGAAGGAGAAAGGGCAGAATTAACAGAAGATAGTAACTTAGAAGGTCCATCTATTCTGAAAGAAGAAGTCGCTGACGCTATGAAACGTATGAAGAAAGGAAAAACAGCTGGGCCAGATGAAATCACAATAGAAGAATTAGAAGTATTGGGAGAATTTGGAGTAGATATATTAACCAAAATGTTGAATGATATTTACAGCAGTGGATATTTACCCAGTGATATGCTGAAATCTGTATTTATAGCTATACCAAAAAGACCAGGAGCAATTGATTGTGAAGATTTTCGTACAATTAACCTTATAAACCATATCACTAATCTTCTACTCAGAATCATAATGAGAAGAACCAAAAAGAAAATAAAAATGGAAATTAGTGAAGAACAGTATGGATTTGTGGAAGGAAAGGGCACAAACAATGCAATTTATACATTGCGGACACTAATAGAAAGGTCAATAGAGAAACAGAGGGACATATATTTGTGCTTCATAGATTATACTAAGGCATTTGATAAAGTAAAACATGATGAACTGATTAAAATGTTGGAAGATATCAACACTGATGGAAAAGATATAAGAATAATAAAGAATATTTACTGGAACCAAGTAGCAGCAATTAAAATGGGAAATAAAGAGGGTAGTTACGAACAGATAAAGCTAGGAGTACGACAAGGGTGTGTCTTGTCACCAGATCTTTTCTCCCTGTATAGCGAAGTAATAATGAGAGAGATCAAAGAGATGCCAGGAATACTAGTTGGAGGTTATAATATAAATAATATACGCTATGCAGATGACACAGTATTGGTGGCGGATAATTCAACAGACCTACAACAATTATTAGACGTTGTAGTAACTGAGAGTGCAAGGAAAGGACTCAACTTGAATATCAAGAAAACAGTAACAATGGTAATATCAAAGAAAATGGTGACACCAAAATGTGACATAGAAATAGAAGGGAAAATCCTTAACCAAGTTGATAATTTTAGATACCTAGGGGCATTTATAACATCAGATGGAAGATGTACAACAGAGATTAGGAGCAGAATAGGGCAGGCAAAAGCCGCATTTCATAAAATGAAGAGTATCTTATGCAATAAGTCACTGTCACTGAATGTAAGAAAGAGAGTGCTGAAATGCTATGTAGAACCAGTTTTGCTGTATGGCAGTGAATCTTGGAATGTAAATGAAAAAATTAAGAAGAAATTAGAAGCAACAGAGATGTGGTTCCTGAGACGAATGTTGCGAATTCCTTGGACTGCCAGAGTAACTAACGATGACTGCCTGAAACAGGCTAATGAAACTAGAACATTATATACAACAATAAGACAGAGACAAACAGCTTTCCTCGGTCATGTGATGAGAAGAGAGGCATTGGAGAACATCGTAACAACTGGAAAGATCGAGGGGAAGAGAGGCAGAGGTAGACCAAGAGAAGTGATGCTGGATGGATTGAGGCGGTGGCATGGAGGAATATCAGCAGCAGAGTTGATCCAGAAAACCAAAGACCGAGATCTATGGAGAGCCATGAACGCCTACGCCAGCCGGCACGGCACTTGATGATGATGATGATGAGTTCCTCATATTTATGTTGTGTGGTTCCTCATATTTATGTTGTTGTGTGGTTCCTCATATTTATGTTGTGTGGTTCCTCATATTTATGTTGCTGTGTGGTTCCTGATATTTCTGATGATGTTGTTTGGTGCCCCATAAAATAGAATGAATTTAGAAGGTCCACCTATTTTAAAAGAAGTCGCTGACGCTGTCAGACATGTGAAGACAGGAAAAAAAAATACTTGGGCCAGACAGAATCACAGTAGAAGAATTAGAAGTTCTGGGAGAATTTTGAGTAGATATATTAACCAAAATATTGAATTATAGCCGTGGATATTTACCGAGCGATATGCTGAAATATGTATTTATAGCTAGACCAAAAAGACCAGAAGCAATGTGAAGATTTTTGTACAGTTAACCTCATAAACCATGTCACTAAGCTTCTACTCAGAATTATAATGAGAAGAACCAGAAATAAAATAAAAATGGAAATTGGTGAAGAACAATATTGGATTTGTGGAAGGAAATGGTACAAACAATGCAATATATACACCACAGAGACTAATAGAAAGATCAATAGAGACACAGAAAGACATATTTATGTTCATAGATTATACTAAGGCATTTGATAAAGTAAAACATGATGAAGTGATTAAAATGTTGGAAGATATTAACATCGATGGGAAAGACCTCAGAATAATATAGACTATTTACTGGAACCAAGTGGCAGCAATTAAAATGGGAAATAGAGAGGGCAATTATGAACAAATAAAGCTAGGAGTGGGACAGGGATGTGTCTTGTCACCGGATGTCTTCTCCCACTATAGACAAATAATAATGAGAGATTAAGAGAAACCAGGAATACTAATCAGAGGTTATAATGTAAACAATATACGCTAAGCAGATGAAACACTGTTGGTGGCGAATTATGCAACAGATCTACAAAAATTGTTGGACATTGAATTAACAAAGAGTGCCAAGAAAGGACTCACCTTGAATAGCCAAAAACAAAACAGTAACAATGGTGCTATCAAAGAAAAAGGTGACACCAAAATGTGAAATGAAAATAGAATGGAAAATTCTTAACCAAGCAAATAATTTCAAATACTTAGGGGCATTTATAACTTCAAATGGAATATGCACAACAGAGATTAAGAGCAGAATAGGGCAAGCAAAAGCTGCATTTCATAAAATGAAAAGTATTTTATACAATTTAAGTCACTATCACTGAATGTAAGAAAGAGGGTGCTGTAATGCTATATAGAACCTGGTCTGCTGTATGGCAGTGAATCTTGGAATGTAAATGAGCAAATTAGGAAGCGATTGGAAGCAACAGAGATATGGTTCCTGAGATGAATGTTGTAAATTCTTTGGACTGCCAAAGTAACTAACAACAAGTGCCTGAAACAGGCTAATGAAACTAGAACACTATATACAACAATAAGACAGAGACAAACAACTTTCTTTGGTCATGTGATGAGAAGAGAGGCATTGGAGCATCATGACAACTGGAAAGATCGAGGGGAAGAGAGGCAGAGGCAGACCAAGAGAAATGCTGCTGGATGGATAGAGACGGTGGCATGGAGAACACCAAAGACAGATCTGTGGAGAGACATGAACGCCTACGACAACTGGCAGGGCACTTGATGATGATGATTTCTCCCACGTATGTATGCATTCACACACACACACCTCTACCCCTCACACCTAAAAAGAGAGAGAGAGAGAGCTGCAGTGTCAAATTATAGGTTTTGTAACCACCTGATTGTAAATCATTCATCAGAACTGATGTACAACAGAGCAGAAGTGCAGAGATTTGCACAAGTTCGCTGGTACTGGCAGAAAACAGGAAGTTACAGGTCGTCTGCACCGGTTGTTGAAAGGACACAAGATGGATGACAATGAAGTCATCCTTGACTTGTCAAACAGCTTTGAGAGAGACATTGATCTGGAAACTGTCGTTGGCAAATGCCAGGTTAGTGCTGGGTTTTTTTCACCATTATTTATGATTCTTTGACTGGTGTGTACTCATTGTTACTATATTTATGTAGGGTGCACCATATTTATATCCTGTGCACCGTATTATATTGTGTGCACCATATTATACTACATGCATCATATTTATATCTGGTGCACCATATCTATATCCTGTGCATCATATCTATATCCTTGTACCGTATTTATATCATGTGTACCAATGGCTGTGAGGTTAGGGTTTACACTTCAGGCGCTGCAGGTGCCGTGTTCGACCCCAGCATAGGGCTGGGAGTTGTTCCAAATGCCATTAGTATCTAATGATATCACACCTCCCTAGTCTCTCGGGATTGCTGTTAGTATCTAATGATATCACACCTCCCTGGTCTCTCTGGAAGTCAGATTGGATATCTAGCTTTTTCAGACCAGGGTGATAAAGAGGAGGTCCCATGTGCCAGTTGCGCATGTAAAAAATCCCTGGCAGCTGGACAAGGAAAAAAGGAGGCCGCAAGGCCACTGTCCTAGCAGAATTGTTAGGAAATCAAACCTAGCTATGTGTAGATAGAGCACGCTATCTTAGATGGGATCTATCACGAGGAAGTAAGCCTACCCATGTGTAGATAGATAACTCTATCTTAGGTGGGATCTATCACGAGGAAGCAAATCTACCAATGTGTAGATAGATAACTCCATCTTAGAGGGGATCTATCACGAGGAAGCAAGCATACCCATGTGTAGATAGATAACTATCTTAGATGGGATCTATCACGAGGAAGCAAGCATACCCATGTGTAGATAGATAACTCTATCTTAGATGGGATCTATCATGAGGAAGCAAATCTACCAATGTGTAGATAGATAACTCTATCTTAGAGGGGATCTATCACGAGGAAGCAAGCCTACCAATGTGTAGATAGATAACTCTATCTTAGATGGGATCTATCACGAGGAAGCAAGCATACCCATGTGTAGATAGATAACTCTATCTAGATGGGATCTATCACGAGGAAGCAAATCTACCAATGTGTAGATAGATAACTCTATCTTAGAGGGGATCTATCACGAGGAAGCAAATCTACCAATGTGTAGATAGATAACTCTATCTTAGAGGGGATCTATCACGAGGAAGCAAGCATACCCATGTGTAGATAGATAACTCTATCTTAGATGGGATCTATCACGAGGAAGCAAATCTACCAATGTGTAGATAGATAACTCTATCTTAGAGGGGATCTATCACGAGGAAGCAAATCTACCAATGTGTAGATAGATAACTATCTTAGATGGGATCTATCACGAGGAAGCAAATCTACCAATGTGTAGATAGATAACTCTATCTTAGATGGGATCTATCACGAGGAAGCAAGCCTACCACTGTGTAGATAGAGCACGCTCTCTTAGATGGGATCTATCACGAGGAAGCAAATCTACCACTGTGTAGATAGAAGCACCGCCTAATCTTAGATGGATCTATCCACGAGGAAGCAAGGCATACCCATGTGTCGATAGATAACTCTATCTTAGGATGGAGATCTATCACGAGGAAGTCAAATCTACCAATGTGTAGCTTAGAGCACGCTATTTTAGATGGGACTAGCACGAGGATGGAAACTACCAATGTGTAGATAGTAACTCTATTTAGATGGGA
Organism: Cepaea nemoralis; assembly: GCA_014155875.1. Taxonomy (NCBI): domain Eukaryota; kingdom Metazoa; phylum Mollusca; class Gastropoda; order Stylommatophora; family Helicidae; genus Cepaea; species Cepaea nemoralis. The sequence goes on along the minus strand of JACEFZ010005165.1, from coordinate 35,709 downwards.
TCTATCACGAGGAAGCAAATCTACCAATGTGTAGATAGATAACTCTATCTTAGATGGGATCTATCACGAGGAAGCAAATCTACCAATGTGTAGATAGATAACTCTATCTTAGATGGGATCTATCACGAGGAAGCAAATCTACCAATGTGTAGATAGATAACTCTATCTTAGATGGGATCTATCACGAGGAAGCAAATCTACCAATGTGTAGATAGAGCACGCTATCTTAGATGGGATCTATCACGAGGAAGCAAATCTACCAATGTGTAGATAGAGCACGCTATCTTAGATGGGATCTATCACGAGGAAGCAAATCTACCAATGTGTAGATAGAGCACGCTATCTTAGATGGGATCTATCACGAGGAAGCAAATCTACCAATGTGTAGATAGAGCACGCTATCTTAGATGGGATCTATCACGAGGAAGCAAATCTACCAATGTGTAGATAGAGCACGCTATCTTAGATGGGATCTATCACGAGGAAGCAAATCTACCAATGTGTAGATAGATAACTCTATCTTAGATGGGATCTATCACGAGGAAGCAAATCTACCAATGTGTAGATAGAGCACGCTATCTTAGATGGGATCTATCACGAGGAAGCAAATCTACCAATGTGTAGATAGATAACTCTATCTTAAAGGGGATCTATCACGAGGAAGCAAATCTACCAATGTGTAGATAGATAACTCTATCTTAGATGGGATCTATCACGAGGAAGCAAGCATACCCATGTGTAGATAGATAACTCTATCTTAGATGGGATCTATCACGAGGAAGCAAATCTACCAATGTGTAGATAGATAACTCTATCTTAGATGGGATCTATCACGAGGAAGCAAGCATACCCATGTGTAGATAGATAATTCTATCTTAGATGGGATCTATCACGAGGAAGCAAATCTACCAATGTGTAGATAGAGCACGCTATCTTAGATAGGATCTATCACGAGGAAGCAAATCTACCAATGTGTAGATAGATAACTCTATCTTAGATGGGATCTATCACGAGGAAGCAAATCTACCAATGTGTAGATAGAGCACGCTATCTTAGATGGGATCTATCACGAGGAAGCAAATCTACCAATGTGTAGATAGATAACTCTATCTTAGAGGGGATCTATCACGAGGAAGCAAATCTACCAATGTGTACATAGATAACTCTATCTTAGATGGGATCTATCACGAGGAAGCAAATCTACCAATGTGTAGATAGATAACTCTATCTTAGATGGGATCTATCACGAGGAAGCAAATCTACCAATGTGTAGATAGATAACTCTATCTTAGATGGGATCTATCACGAGGAAGCAAATCTACCAATGTGTAGATAGAGCACGCTATCTTAGATGGGATCTATCACGAGGAAGCAAATCTACCAATGTGTAGATAGAGCACGCTATCTTAGATGGGATCTATCACGAGGAAGCAAATCTACCAATGTGTAGATAGAGCACGCTATCTTAGACGGGATCTATCACGAGGAAGCAAATCTACCAATGTGTAGATAGAGCACACTATCTTAGATGGGATCTATCACGAGGAAGCAAATCTACCAATGTGTAGATAGAGCACACTATCTTAGATGGGATCTATCACGAGGAAGCAAATCTACCAATGTGTAGATAGATAACTCTATCTTAGATGGGATCTATCACGAGGAAGCAAATCTACCAATGTGTACATAGATAACTCTATCTTAGATGGGATCTATCACGAGGAAGCAAATCTACCAATGTGTAGATAGAGCACGCTATCTTAGATGGGATCTATCACGAGGAAGCAAATCTACCAATGTGTAGATAGAGCACACTATCTTAGATGGGATCTATCATGAGGAAGTAAACCTACCCATATGTAGATAGAGCATGCTATCTTAGAGGGGATCTATCACGAGGAAGCAAGCCGTAAACAGTTGCATGTCAAAGTTGGACACTCTGACCTGTGAGGTGCATAGCTGGGTGTGACACACTGCCCTAGACAGAGGTACACAGAAGAAAAGGATGATGTGCACGGCATGAGTGCTTTTTATGTGTGTTTTATGTGATTGATCTTTATATCAATGTCTACTTTATGTGACTGATCTTTATATCAGTGTCTACTTTATGTGACTGATCTTTATATCAGTGTCTACTTTATGTGACTGATCTTTATATCAGTGTCTACTTTATGTGACTGATCTTTATATCAGTGTCTACTTTATGTGACTGATCTTTATATCAGTGTCTACTTTATGTGACTGATCTTTATATCAGTGTCTACTTTATGTGACTGATCTTTATATCAATGTCTACTTTATGTGACTGATCTTTATATCAGTGTCTACTTTATGTGATTGATCTTTATATCAGTGTCTACTTTATGTGATTGATCTTTATATCAGTGTCTACTTTATGTGATTAATCTTTATATCAGTGTCTACTTTATGTGACTGATCTTTATATCAGTGTCTACTTTATGTGACTGATCTTTATATCAGTGTCTACTTTATGTGACTGATCTTTATATCAGTGTCTACTTTATGTGACTGATCTTTATATCAGTGTCTACTTTATGTGACTGATCTTTATATCAGTGTCTACTTTATGTGACTGATCTTTATATCAGTGTCTACTTTATGTGACTGATCTTTATATCAGTGTCTACTTTATGTGACTGATCTTTATATCAGTGTCTACTTTATGTGACTGATCTTTATATCAATGTCTACTTTATGTGACTGATCTTTATATCAGTGTCTACTTTATGTGACTGATCTTTATATCAGTGTCTACTTTATGTGACTGATCTTTATATCAGTGTCTACTTTATGTGACTGATCTTTATATCAGTGTCTACTTTATGTGATTGATCTTTATATGAGTGTCTACTTTATGTGACTGATCTTTATATCAATGTCTACTTTATGTGACTGATCTTTATATCAGTGTCTACTTTATGTGATTGATCTTTATATGAGTGTCTACTTTATGTGACTGATCTTTATATCAGTGCCTACTTTATGTGACTGATCTTTATATCAGTGTCTACTTTATGTGACTGATCTTTATATCAGTGTCTACTTTATGTGACTGATCTTTATATCAGTGTCTACTTTATGTGACTGATCTGTATATCAGTGCTCTTTACACGCTGTTTATTTTTAACCGTTGACATTCAGAAACCTTGTTGACCTAAATATTTATTATTTCCTTGTTTGTCTGCAAGGTTTTGCACATCACAGATAACTCGGATTTATCTCCACTTGTTACCAAGGAGAACAACAACAATGTGCAGACATTCGTAGCCAGGCGAGCTTACAACGGTAAAGCCTTTCAGCCACTATCAGAAATTGCAGTTCAAGACTATACGCCTGCCTCTCCCAAAACTCCGGTCAACAACAAGAAATGCAGAGATTCCAAGGTGAAACTGAACACACCAAATGGAAATTCTGTTTTCAGCCGCAGCAATTTCACATCTGAGGTTGGTATGCTCAATAAAAGCACTTTGATTTGACAATTAAGCATGCAAATGTTGTTGGAAGTAGTTTTCTCAAACTGTTCAAGTCAAGGACCGACATCACTCTGGGCATTCCCATATGTGCTGTGTCCTCATCTTCAACAACCAACTGAGAATCCCAGTACTAATGGCACCAGCTGCAGGCTTATTATGTGTCCATCTGGTCATCCCTCTTGAGTATTGCCTGTAGACCTGATCCTCTCATCACTCTGCCGCACCATTCTCTCCTGCTTATGATATCTATCACAAAGGGCTCTGACCACGTCTGCCTTATGTACCAGTACCCAACCCAGTGTTGCAGCCAAAATGTCAGCCTGTTTATTTCCCAACATCACTACCCAACCCAGCGTTGCAGCCAAAATGTCAGCCTGTTTATTTCCCAACATCACTACCCAACCCAGCGTTGCAGCTAAAATGTCAGCCTGTTTATTTCCCAACACACCTCGGGAACATAGCCGTAACCTCGAACTTTCCACCCAGAGCAATGCACTATGTGTACTATTTCCATGAAATCTTAACATACTAAAAAAATCTGGCTTTCTTAGTGACCACGTCATTGTTCTACACAAGGTGTATGTATTGAGCCACTTTGAAAGATTTTTCATGATTATGTCTCCCTGGTGTAGGCACAAGAAGTTTGGGAAGTGATAAATAAGCATACGTAATAGAGAGGATTGTTATACTAATGTGACGGACATTTTGTCATCGAGACGAAAGTTTGTAAAATGTAGCCAAAACCTGAATTTAGAAACCATGTGTTTCCCATGTGCCTCACTCGGCCTGCCTAGTTCTCCAAAGGTAATGTAGTACCATACATCTGGAACAAAACAACCTGAAGAAGCTGCCGGATGAGCAAAGCTATGCTTTAACTGTCCGCCTGTTGGGGCTTCCATCTTAGACCAGTTGCTGACCAAGGCTTAGGGCCTGGTCTGTCCTGACATGACATTTAGTGTACAGGTTGCATTTCCTTGTACTAAGGGTTAGCCTTGCACCCTCCCAGGAGTGTCCCTCGCCCGAAGCCATTGGCAAAGTATGGGGGTTCGGGATTGATGAGCGCCATATATTAATCTAGATAGGTAGAAATTGGCATGGCCTGGTGATGGGCTCATGCTGCTTGGGAAGATGAAAGGTTGGTTAATATACCGAGCATTGCTTGTTCTTTATTCTTGTTGCTTAGTGGAGTGAGGGTGAATGTATCAGATGCTGATTTCTACAACAAACAAGAAACAGACATTGATCACCACATCTTATATGACGAGTTCAGAATCAGTGTATGGGACGTGAGCAACCATTTAGCATAGGCATATCCTGTAAGGATATCCTGACAAGGATATGCTCTCTGATCATACTGGAGTTTGATACAACCAGCAGATGGGTCTGTTGGTTTTAGGACTGGTGGTTGGAACAATCCTGGAGGAGATACAATCTACAACCATCTAAGTGAATACACGGCACAGGTGACACAGGAAGCCTAGTTGTAGATTTCAATGTGGTTCTGGCAAGGAGGGACTTATAAGGTGATTATACAAAGTATTTATATCCAGTGTGTTACTGCCTTGATCAGGGCCTACACCTTGGCATTTGCTAAGGGAGACGAAATATTTATGGAATTTCCTGATGTGTTGTGATGTCACTTCTGAATTAACAATTAACTATCACAAGACAGAATACATTACAATTTTATCAATTCTGGTCCTTTGTCTCACACTTGAAGGACATAGCAACCTGACTTCACTTGTGGGATGTAAAGCTACCTGTCTTCCACTTGTAAAATGTAGTTGCCCATCTTCACCTTGTGAGGTGTCATGTTACCTGTTTTCACGTTATGAGGAGTCAAGTTACATATCCTCACCTTGTGAGTGTAGAACTACCTGTTTTCACCTTGTGAGGTGTAGGACCACCTGTTATCACTTTGAGTGTCATCTATCTTCATTCTGGTTGAGTAATTGCCTGTCCTCGCCTTAAGAGGTGTGGAACCACCTGTTATCTCTTTGAGTTTCATCTTCATCTGGTTGAGTAATTGCCTGTCCTCACCTTACAGGTGTAGTGACATCATAGCCTTGTTTTGTTAATTATATGCCAGCTCAGGTCAGCATGGTCACATGGGTAAGAGCGCGCATTCTTAAACATCCAGTGTGCTGATGCTGAGGTCAGGGGTTCAACCCCTACATACACTGACAGTTTGACTAAAATGTTGACTTCTCGTCCTCGACTTGGATACATAAATTACAACTGCCCCTGAAGTTGGAGTGGGTTAACCTGATGGCAAGGGACACCGGTAATAGAAAAAAGCTAATCTACACGGAAAATTCCGTCCAGTGCTACTAGAAGTGTGTATGGACTACGCTTGAGTTCAAAATGAACGAGCGCAAAATAATATGCAAGCTGAAAATACAACTGGTGAGATATGTAAGATGAAAGCAGGCTCAGCCTTGAATGGTGTTGTGTGGTGGGCCTCTTCGTGGTCCTCAACTTTTATTCAAATAGGCTGGCAGAGAAATGACCATACTAGACTGAATGTTATATTTGACTGATTGGTTTATGTCTACATTTTCTGCCAGAAGTCCCCCGCCTATAAGTCGGCCAAAAGATCCCTGAAGGATGCCTACAGCCTGGCCTCTCCAATCATCTGTCTGCAGCCGGTCAAGATGAGCCCAGCAGGCAAACCTGGTGAGTATACTGTTCATCATCTATGCTGGAGGCATTGTGGCCGAATGGATAAGAGTGCTTGTTCTTAAAATGTCATGTACTGATGCCGAGGTAGCAGGTTCAACACCTACACCGGTCAGGTGGACTGATATGTTGACTTCTCGCCCTTGACTTGAGTTTGTAAATTACAAGTGCCTCAGAAGTCAGAGTAGGTTCACTTGCTGGTGGAGGACGCAGGTAATAGGGAAAGCTAATCCACATGCAAAAGTCAATGCAGTGTACTAAAAGTAGTAGCATGTATATCTACTACGCTTGAGTTCAAATATCCAGTGAAGGTTAAAACAACATTAATTGTGGTCTTCTATAGCAGTGGTTCTCAACCGGTGGGGAACTCCCCCCCCCCCCACCCAAGGGGGGAATTCCAGGGGGGGGGGGGATGAAAACCATTTCAAGATCGTGTTAATACAAGAACCGATTACTTAACATAGTTTTTCCCTTCATACTTTAGAGTTATGTATGTCTCGTCCTTCTAAAATTCATTTTATAAAATAAGTAAACCCACAAATCATGTTTAATGTGGATGTCTAGACTTGTTTTAGTATATGCTATTACATTTGCCTTCCACTTTTACGTATACTGTGTAGGGGTGAGGGGATTTTTAGATAGGAAATATGAAAGGGGGGAATGACGTTCTGAAATACGTGAAGGGGGAACGGGCAAAATTTTTGATAGGAAGGGGGGGAATGGCGTTCTGAAAATATGGTGAAGGGGGGAATGGGCCAAAAAAGGTTGAGAACCACTGGTCTATTGTGTTTTAGTGGGTGTGTTAGTGCAATCACTGAGAGACTGATGATGTCATGAGCACACCTGGACCAGAATTTGGTGTCTGTGTTCATCATTCACTAAGAGAAGTAAAGACTAGCCAGCCAACCTCCGGTCATCCAGACCTACAAGATGTGATAGTCCCAACACACCACAGACCAACATCTGCTTCCTGCTTCTTTCCAAAAAGAGCAGACTGTTGGCACTTGCATACTCCATCTTCCATTTGTTGGATTGTGTGTCCATGTATATGATAATTAATGTTTTTTCCAAAAAGAGCAGATTGTTGGCACTTGTTAGCTTAACACCTCACCCAGTGCCTGATTGAGTGATTTTATTTTTATTTTTCAGCAATGAAGTCACCTCTGGAGAAATTGGCCAGACTGAACCAGAAAACTGTCATGAACATGATATTAGATGATACTGATGATGATGATGATGTGAGCAGTGATTCCAATTCCGACAAAACAGACGTGAGCAATGAGAACGAGACTGTGAAGACATGCCTGCCTGGCAAAGACAACCAGAGTGCAACAGCACGTAGTAGTAAAAACACCAAAACATTTCCTGGCAATTCCTTCAAAAGACGGAGAAATGATGACAGTACTGACATTGAGAACTCTGTCGGTGCCAGCCCATTAAAGCGATTTAAATTACATGCAGATGTCAATGGTGGACAGGGGATGGGTGAAAATACAGTTAATTCAATAGACTACAACTATTCAGCATCACATCAAGTTGACGCTAGAACTTGTAGCCAGGATAAACTCCACAGGAAGTCAACCTACAGTGTTAGTGTGTTGCAGAATGGACAGAGCAGAAGCTCTTCCCAGACTCCAGAGTCCAGCTCTGGACAGTCACATATTAAGATGCTGTTCAGCAAAAATGTTTCGTCACCATTGAGAAGTCCAAAGTCTGAGGGTGCTGCTAATTCTCCTGCCATTTCTAGGGTCACAGGTTCACCATGCAGACGCAAGTCAATCTTTGAATACGAGGAGCATGAGAAAATCATTCGAACACCGGTGGCCAAGAGGAGAGACTCTGAGAAAGCACCAAATAGTTCAGAAGCTGGCAGGAGGCTCTCAGTGAATCTCTTTGGTGGTTGGGACTCACAGCCGGATTCACCATCCGTATTTCACGATGTTGGAACCAAGCCTCGAAATGGCTTCAAGGAAGACATTGACATATCAGATGGTATAGCAGAAACATCTGTAAGAGTTTTTCCATCTGTGGAAGATCCTGTTGGAGGCATGGATACAGCCGCTAGCCCTGGTCCCAGGCGTGCCAGCAACAGAAGTCGCAGCAAACCCTCTAAGTTTACGCCAGAAAGGGACATTGTCAGCACTCCAAAGAAGTGTTTGGTTACACAGGTGAACTCCCCAAGGGTGAAATCAATAAGCCAAACTCGTACACCGAAAAAAGGCTCACGTAATAGTGTGAATTCACCTAAAGCTGGTTTTGTGCATCAGACTGATTCACCGAGACCAGCTGTTTCATCGAAGAGAGATTCAACACCAGGCAGGCGTGTGGCACCCGCAACAGTCAGTAGCCCTCGGACATCAGACAGACAGACTCCGCGACGAGCTGCATCTTTAAAAACTGTTTCATATGTAGAATCTGGTGAGTCGGATGACGATAAAGAAGTGAAGTTTACTAAAATCAAGCTTGGGGAGAGACTGGCTGCTCGAAGAAACCTGCAGATGACTCCAAAGTCGTAAGTATTCTTACATTGTTTGGTTGCTTTCTTGTATCTGAGATGGTCATTTTACTTACTTTAATCATTTGAATCAAGTTCACAAGCAATGGTATATATATATATATATATATATATATATATATATATATATATATATATATATATATATATATATATATATATATATATATATATATATATATACTCAGGACACTATTAGAAAGATCTATAGAAGTGAAAAACAGATCTGTGCTTATGCTTCAAAGACTACACAAAAGCATTTGATAATGTGAAAAATGAGGAATTATACAATTACTAAAACAACTGAACATTGATGGCAAAGATCTACGAATAATAATGAACATATATTGGCAGCAAACAGCAACCATATGAATCAACAACCTGGTAGGAACATTTCGGCGTATAAAGAAGGGAGTCAGACAAGGTTGTGTGTATTGTCTCCTGATTTATTCTCATTGTACAGTGAATATATAATGAGATCTACAGAAAATATATTAGGGATCCTGGTTGGTAGACATAATTTAAATAACTTAGTATGCGGACGACAGCGTCTTGATAGCAACAAGTCAGAAGGAACTCTGGACATGATAGATACACTGGTTGTAGAAAGTGAACAAAATGGACCTTAACTGCAATAATAGAAAGACAGTAGTCATGGTGATATCAAAGAAACAGATTGTGCCTATATGTGCAATTAAAGTAAATGGTGTTATTTTGGGGCAAGTGCAGAAATTCAGATATATAGGCACATGGATAACATCAGATGGAAGATGCATCACAGAGATAAACAGCAGAATAGGACAAGCGGAAACTGCATTCTATCAAATGAAGAACGTTTTGTGCAATGTCATTGTTCTTGAAAGTTAGAAAAAGAGTTCTTGCATGTTACATAGAGCCAAGTTTTACATACGGCTGCAAATCCTGGACAATTAGTAAACATGCAAAAAAAATCCCTGGAAGCCTCGAAGATGTGGCTTTATAGAAGAATGCTGAAAATTAATTGGACAGCAAAAATTGGCAATCTGGACATTTTCATGTGGAACAAAAGCAAAAGCAGCGGCTGCAGCAGGATATCTGGCACTCTGGCAGCCAACTATATTTACACTTTGTGGCAGATGAGCACCTTCTTAAACCGGTTTGAACCACCATTTCTTTTTCTCTTCTGAGAACCAAGTATTTGTGTATTTTATTTTGTGTTATTTTCGTTTTTTTTGGGTCTTTTTGTGTTGTCCTGTCCTTGACAAAGATTCTTAGAATCGAAACTTCGGCCATCCTGTGTGTCCTGTTATACTTATTTGTTTTATTTTATTACTTCATTATTATATATTTATTGATTGTTTCTGATTTTGTACAAGTCTCACTTTGTTTTCACCTGTGTATGATGGAATTTTTTATAAGGTATGTACGTTGTGTCTGTGTTTAGTATGCTTCTTCTGTTTGCGGGAGCCAAATATACCTAATTGTTTGCAATTCATATGGGCATTTTGAGGGAAGCTGAGTTGCAAAGATAACTTATCACGAACATCAGAAAGAAGCAGTCATGATTTTTTGGCCACATTATAAGAATAAATAAACTGGAACATGTTGTGACAACCGGAAAGATTTGTGGAAAGAAAGATAGCATGAGAAGATTCTTGACAGTCTTGTGTCATGGCACAGAAGGGAGTCAACACACGAATTAAGACATGCTGTCGTCGGATATTGCAAGTTGTGGAGAGGCATGATGTACCATGCCAGCTTGCAAGGCTGTAGCAGATATGGAGTTGAACGACTAGTTAGAAGCCATGGTAGTTTAGTGGTGTGTGTGCTGCCCTGGTGGTCCAGGGTTCGATTCCCTCAGGCACATGGCTCCAGGGTTGGCATAGTCTCATTAAGTAAGAACAATACCCTTTAACATGCCTATGGTGTATTGGGCACATGCGACTGGGCACACATTTGTATAGACCAAACAGCAGTAAATGAGGGGCTGGGCACATGTTTGTATAGACCAAACAGCATTAAATGAGGGGCTGGGCACATGTTTGTATAGACCAAACAGCATTAAATGAGGGGCTGGGCACATGTTTGTATAGACCAAACAGCATGACATGAGGGGCTGGGCACACGTTTGTATAGACCAAACAGCAGTAAATGAGGGGCTTGGCACATGTTTGTATAGACCAAACAGCAGTAAATGAGGGGCTGGGCACATGTTTGTATAGACCAAACAGCATGACATGAGGGGCTGGGCACATGTTTGTATAGACCAAACAGCAGTAAATGAGGGGCTGGGCACATGTTTGTATAGACCAAACAGCAGTAAATGAGGGGCTGGGCACATGTTTGTATAGACCAAACAGCCATGACATGAGGGGCGGGCACCCATGTTTGTATAGACCAAACAGCATGACATGAGGGGCTGGGCACATGTTTGTATAGACCAAACAGCATGACATGAGTGGCTGGGCACATGTTTGTATAGACCAAACAGCATGACATGAGGGGCTGGGCACATGTTTGTATAGACCAAACAGCAGTAAATGAGGGGCTGGGCACACATTTGTATAGACCAAACAGCAGTAAATGAGGGGCTGGGCACATGTTTGTATAGACCAAACAGCATGACATGAGGGGCTGGGCACATGTTTGTTTAGACCAAACAGCAGTAAATGAGGGGCTGGGCACACATTTGTATAGACCAAACAGCAGTAAATGAGGGGCTGGGCACATGTTTGTATAGACCAAACAGCATGACATGAGGGGCTTGGCACGTTTGTATAGACCAAACAGCAGTAAATGAGGGGCTGGGCACACATTTGTATAGACCAAAACAGCAGTAAATGAGGGCTGGGCACATGTTTGTATAGACCAAACAGCATGACATGAGTGGCTCGGCACATGTTTGTATAGACCAAAACAGCATTAAAAATGAGGGGCTGGGCAATGTTTGTATAGACCCAAACAGCATGACATTGAGGGCTGAGGCACATGTTTGTTATAGACCAAAACCGCATTAAATGATGGGATGGGCACATGGTTTGTATAGACCAAACAGCAGTAAATGAGGGCTGGGACCTGTTTGTATAGACAAAACAGCATGACATGAGGGGCTGGGAACACGTTTTACATAGACCAAACAGCAGTAAATGAGGGGCTGGCACATGTTTGTATAGACAAACAGCAGTATTGAGGGGCTGGGCACACATTTGTATGACAAAACAGCAGTTAATGGAGGGGATGGGCGCACATGTTGTATTAGACCAAACAGCAGTAAAGAAGGGGACTGGGGCAACACATTTGTATAGACCCAAACGCAGAAATGAGGATGGCACATGTTTGTATAGACCAAACAGCATGACATGATGGGGCTGGGCACATGTTTGTATAGACCAAACAGCATGAAATGAGGGGCTGGCACATGTTTTATAGACCAAACAGCATGTACATGAGGGGCTGGGCCCATGTTTGTTTAGACCAAACAGCAGTAAATGAGGGGCTGGGCACATGTTTGTATAGACCAAACAGCATTAAATGAGGGGCTGGGCACATATTTGTATAGACCAAACAGCATGACATGAGGGGCTGGGCACATGTTTGTATAGACCAAACAGCATTAAATGAGGGGCTGGGCACATGTTTGTATAGACCAAACAGCAGTAAATGAGGGGCTGGGCACATGTTTGTATAGACGAAACAGCATGGCATGATGGGCTGGGCACCATTTGTATAGACCAAACAGCAGTAAATGAGGGCTTGGGCACATGTTGTATAGACCAAACAGCAGTAAATGAGGGGCTGGGCACATGTTTGTATAGACCAAACAGCATGACATGAGGGGCTGGGCACATGTTTGTATAGACCAAACAGCAGTAAATGAGGGGCTGGGCACATGTTTGTATAGACCAAACAGCAGTAAATGAGGGGCTGGGCACATGTTTGTATAGACCAAACAGCATGACATGAGGGGCTGGGCACATGTTTGTATAGACCAAACAGCAGTAAATGAGGGGCTGGGCACATGTTTGTATAGACCAAACAGCAGTTAATGAGGGGCTGGGCACATGTTTGTATAGACCGAAACAGCATGGACATGAGGGGCTTGGCACGTTTGTATAGACCAAACAGCAGTAAATGAGGGGCTGGGCACACATGTTGTATAGACCAAACAGCAGTAAATGAGGGGCTGGGCACATGTTTGTATAGACCAAACAGCATGACATGAGGGGCTGGGCACATGTTTGTATAGACCAAACAGCAGTAAATGAGGGGCTGGGCACATGTTTGTATAGACCAAACAGCAGTAAATGGCTGGTGTGGTCAGTGTCGTGCCTCACACCTTTACTTGCCAGATCATGTCCTGATACTCTGGGAGCCCCGGTCGATGTTGAAGAATCCAGTTGCCCCTGATGCTGATGGAACAGAAGACGGTGCAGCAGGCCTGCGTCTAGCCCCTACACTACGTGGCTGCTACTGACTGAGTAGGCAGCAGACAATGATCATAGAGGAGCATGATACTGAGCACATGACCTATAAAGTGCATATACAATTAGGCCAGTAGGTCAGCATGGTCGAGTTGATAAGAATGTTCGTAAACATCTGTTTTGTTGATGATGAGGTAAGGGGTTCAACCCCTACACCAGACAGTTGCTAAAATGTTGACCTATCGCCCTTGACTTGGGGACGTTAATTACAAGTACCCCTGAAGCCAGAGTGGGTTTGCCTGATGGCGAGGGACACTGTTAATAGGGAAAGCTAATCCACACACAAAATTCAGTCCAGCACTACTAGAAGTAGTGTGTCTGGACTATGCTTGACTTCAAAGCGAGGGATTAGGTCAGTGCCCTGTAGCCCCAGTATGCAACCTTGACATTGAAGCACCTTGACCCGTTACATCACCTGGCTAATTGGGAAAACACACCAGTACACCAGTAGGTAGAGTCAGAGTGATTGATTTTGAAACCAGCAGTCAGATTATATAGCTGGTCAATCTTCTCCCTCCTTACATTCGTAAATGTGAGTTCTCTTGTTGGTATCTGACGTTCCTGTCTATTTATTTTCTCTGTTACTCTCCCAATGCAGGTTCTGTATGGTCCTGATGTTTTGTCTTTCCTCAGTTATTCTTGGTGAGTGCAGTGTTTCTTTCTTATTCTATTCTGAGGTATTATCTGTAGCTTTCCACATTGTATTTTTCTCAGTGAGACAATCATTGCCTGTTTGGATTTGTTAACCTATTTGAAATGGCTGCAAGTATTTGCTTCATTCTTAGGTACACATATGCCGACATGGATGACAGCGACAATGATGCAGATTATGATGCTAAAAAGGATGACGGAGATGATTCAAGCGATGACTATAATGATGATCACAGTGACAATGAATCAGACAAACCAAAGAGAACCAAGAAGACAGACAAAAAATCAGATTCTTCCAGAGCAAGAAGACCGCCACGAGTAAGAGATCACTGTTTGTCTTTCTGTTTTCTTTGTCTGCTGTTGTTGTGTTTGTCTTTGTGTTTTCTTTGTCTGCTGTGTTTGTCTTTGTGTTTTCTTTGTCTGCTGTGTTGTCTGTTGTATTTGTCTTTGTGTTTTCTTTGTCTGCTGTTGTTGTGTTTGTCTTTGTGTTTTCTTTGTCTGCTGTTGTTGTTTTTCTCTTTGTGTTTTCTTTGTCTGCTGTGTTTGTCTTTGTGTTTTCTTTGTCTGTTGTGTTTGTCTTTGTGTTTTCTTTGTCTGCTGTTGTTGTGTTTGTCTTTGTGTTTTCTTTGTCTGCTGTGTTGTCTGGTGTGTTTGTCTTTGTGTTTTCTTTGTCTGGTGTGTTTGTCTTTGTGTTTTCTTGTCTGCTGTGTTGTCTGGTGTGATCAGCTTCTCCTATATTCATTTTCTGCTCTCTGAATAACAGACTCTGTTGCTACACTACTACCCTAGTGAGTATTCTACTGTACACTGGTTATGCTGCTACCCTGATGTGTAGTTCTACTATAAACCATTGCTACACTGCTACCCTGATGTGTAGTTCTACTATAAACCATTGCTACACTGCTACCCTGATGTGTAGTTCTACTATAAACCATTGCTACACTGCTACCCTGATGTGTAGTTCTATTATAAACTATTGCTACACTGCTACCCTGGCGTGTAGTTCTATTATAAACCATTGCTACACTGCTAACCTGATGTGTAGTTCTACTATAAACCATTGCTACACTGCTACCCTGATGTGTAGTTCTATTATAAACCATTGCTAGACTGCTACCCTGGCGTGTAGTTCTACTATAAACCATTGCTACACTGCTACCCTGATGTGTAGTTCTACTATAAACCATTGCTACACTGCTACCCTGATGTGTAGTTCTACTATAAACCATTGCTACACTGCTACCCTGATGTGTAGTTCTAATATAAACCATTGCTACATTGCTACCCTGGCGTGTAGTTCTACTATAAACCATTGCTGCCCCGCTGGCCCCTTATGTAGCTCTAACTATACTCTGTTGCTACAGTGCCACCCTGACATGTAGTTCTATTAACTTTTGTTGGGAACAGATGTTTCACAGTCAGCCAATGTCTTGTTTTGTTTTAATCTGTCCTGCTCAGCTTTTCATGTGACAGACCAACCAACACACCAGATGCCCTCAGACAATATACAAGGTCTCACTGCTTCCCTGTTTTAAGTCGAATGTGATTGCCTTTCTCTTCTCCTTGCTCTCACTACTATACCTCCACTAGATGCATGTTTTGGAGCCATGATTACTAATGGAATTCACGATCAAATAAAGAGAATACTAAGATCACAAATTATCACTAAGTCTGGATTTAAAGCGTGATTTACATGTGACTTAGAATGCTGTGGATTCTGAGACTTGTGATGTTTCATGAGTCTTTTTACTGCCACAACCATCTGATGCAATACATGCACTGACAAAAATATTACACTGGTGTCGGGGTCGTGAGTGAGTGGGGTAAGGCAGAAATAAAATTATTTTTAATGAGTAAATTTTTAAACTCCAAATTCATCATAAGTTGAAACAAGGGACCTCCTTTATTGTGTTGTTCCACTGCATTCATGGGGTGTAGTTCTACTGTACTGTGTTGATCCTCTAACCTGGGATGTAGTTTAGCTCTACTGTACTATGTTGATTCTCTGCTCCCGGGAAGGTTAACCCGCTCAATAAATGCCCGCAAAAGTCGGATGTGTCGGCCTAACGGCGCAAGAACACAGCTCTGCTGTAAACAGGCACAAGACAATCACGTCCGAAAAAAAAAAAAAACTCAGGATGAACGCAGAAGAAGATTCTCTGCTAACCTGGGGTGTTGAGGTAACATTCACTCACCCTAGCGTATAAATGTCAGTGGCATTGTTCTAGTAGTTCATCTCCTGCCCTAGAATGTCGTAAATTTGTAGCCTGACTGTAGGCTGCCCCCTGTTGTGTCACAACATCAGTGCAAGTATGTGATTGTTTTTATCTGTTTACTGATCAGTTGCCGAAGAGAGCTGTTAACAAAGACAGACCAACTTTGCCATCTCGTAGTGGACCAAAGCCAATCCCAAGGAATGATCTAGAGGAGGCTAGAGCAAGGTAATACAAATAACATTAAATTACAGTGGCATGTCACTTTTCTTGTGGCTTGCAAATTCAAACATTTATCTTTCATAAATATTACTGTTTCATGACTCCTTTAATTTGTATATTTCACATTGTTTTATTGTTTGAGACACAAAGTTTTAATGTTTGAGATAATGTTTTAATGTTTGAGACACTAAGTTTTAATGTTTAAGATACTATGTTTTAATGTTTAAGACACTACATTTTAATGTTTGAGACAGTTTTAATGTTTGAGGCTGGGAAGGTTAGCCCGGTTAACAAATGCCCGCGGAAGTCGGATCTGTCGGCCTAACGGCCCAAGAACACAGCTCTGCTGTAAACAGGCACAACGCAATCACATCCGAAAAAAAAAAAAAACTATGGATGAACACAGAAGAAGAAGGTTTGAGGCACTAAGATTTAATGTTTGAGACACTAAGATTTAATGTTTGAGACACTAAGTTTTAATGCTTGAGACAATACATTTTAATGTTTGAGACAGTTTTAATGTTTGAGGCCTTAAGTTTTAATGTTTGAGATAATAAGTTTGTTTGAGACACTAAGTTTTAATATTTGAGATACTAAGTTTTAATGTTTGAGACACAAAGTTTTAATGTTTGAGACACTAAGATTTAATGTTTGAGGCACTAAGATTTAATGTTTGAGGCACAAAGTTTTAATGTTTGAGACACAAAGTTTTAATGTTTGAGACACTAAGTTTTAATGTTTGAGACACAAAGTTTTAATGTTTGAGACACAAAGTTCTAATGTTTAAGACACTAAGTTTTAATGTCACTGTTGCATGTTTCCCCCTAGGCTTCACGTGTCTGCAGTACCAAATTGTTTACCCTGCAGAGAGAAAGAATTCTCTGACATATTTGGATTTGTGGAAAGCAAGATTCTTGATGGCACTGGAGGGTTTGTTTCTGCTGTATTTTTGATTCACAATTTCTAACATGTTCCATTTGTACTAGAAGATGATTTCTGTAATAATGTCTGTTCAGCTGAATGCAGAATTCATCATGGTGTATGTGCTCTTTCCATGCCTCAGCTCAAAACAAAAATATGTAATAATTACTCCCTCCTTTCCATGCCTCGGCACAAAAGAAAAGTATGTAATAATTACTCCCTCCTTTCCATGCCTCAGCTCAAAACAAAATATGTAATAATTACTCCCTCCTTTCCATGCCTCAGCTCAAAACAAAAATGTGTAATAATTACTCCCTCCTTTCCATGCCTCAACTCAAAACAAAAGTATGTAATAATTACTCCCCAGCCATCGGTCAGGGTACCCCTCGAGCACACGTGTTTCCAGCTTCATCATTACCATACCCCCCAATGCAATGTGGTGTGAAATCTGAATCTGTCAACTAATTACTGCTCCATTAAAGCATAGCAACTCTGTTATATTTACTTCTTTGGATTTGTGTAAATGTCACGGCCTTTAGGCTGGACTGACTGACTCAGGGATGTGATATGTGTAAATGTCACGGCCTTTAGGCTGGACTGACTGACACAGGGATGTGATATGTGTAAATGTCACGGCCTTTAGGCTGGACTGACTGACACAGGGATGTGATATGTGTAAATGTCATGGCCTTTAGGCTGGACTGACTGACACAGGGATGTGATATGTGTAAATGTCACAGCCTTTAGGCTGGACTGACTGACACAGGGATGTGATATGTGTAAATGTCATGGCCTTTAGGCTGGACTGACTGACTCAGGGATGTGATATGTGTAAATGTCATGGCCTTTAGGCTGGACTGACTGACACAGGGATGTGATATGTCACATGAGAAAGTATCATGGGGCAGATTTCAGCTATCTTCCAGTTTGACTGCTTGTAGTTTAACCATGACTTAAACACTTAGAATCCTTGTTTGTTATTAAGTAAAGTATTAAGGATATTAAGTAAAGGTTTCAGGATATTAAGTAAAGTATTAATTATATTATGTAAAGTATTAAGGATATTAAGTGAAGTGTTAATGATATTGAGTGAAGTGTTAAGGATATGGAGTGAAGTGTTAAAGATATGGAGTGAAGTGTTAAGGATGTGGAGTGATGTGTTAGGGTGTTAAGTAAACCAAGGAAAGAGCTCTATTTCTTAGCTCGAGGCATTTTGGCCATACAGTGCTAGCCCCATGTAGTTATAGACTCATCAACACATCAGGGTGATGCGGTCAGTGACACAATGGCCTCCTTTACCTCCCGAGACATTTATGGGTACTAGTTTTAGCCTCGGTCAGCCCAAGAGTCCAAGTCAGTTGTAGAGATTATGCCTCAGTGGGGCTGGGGTCACATCACTGGGTTTGGGATCACATCATGGGGCTGGGATCACATCACGGGGCTTGGATCACATCATGGGGATGGGATCACATCATGGAGTTTGGACCGCATCATCAAACTGACAGACCTGTGTGCTAGCCATTGTGCCACCAAGATCTCACTATTATAAACAATATGATTTACTTTGATGTTCTAAATATAACGTGTCGGCAGATTGTGCAGTGTTTAACCAATCCTGACGTTTGTGCAGGTGTATGTACATCTCTGGGGTGCCTGGCACAGGTAAGACGGCCACTGTGAAGGAAGTGCTGAAGACGCTGGAGGCAGAGAGGGATGACGGAAACCTGCAGGAATTTAAGTTCGTGGAGGTCAATGGTATGAAGCTGACGGAGCCACGACAGGCCTATGTGGAAATATTGAAGGTGGGAGCCTTCGCTGTCCTTACTTTCTGTCTCTGGAATTATTGGCACTCTCTGACATGATGCACTTTGTGTAAGCTGTCCTGTGTGGTATCAGTTCTTGTAAGCTGTCCTGTGTGGTATCAGTTCTTGTAAGCTGTCCTGTGTGGTATCAGTTCTTGTAAGCTGTCCTGTGTGGTATCAGTTCTTGTTGTGCTGTCCTGTGTGGTATCAGTTCTTGTAAGCTGTCCTGTGTGGTATCAGTTCTTGTAAGCTGTCCTGTGTGGTATCAGTTCTTGTAAGCTGTCCTGTGTGGTATCAGTTCTTGTTGTGCTGTCCTGTGTGTATCAGTTCTTGTAAGCTGTCCTGTGTGGTATCAGTTCTTGTAAGCTGTCTGTGTGGTATCAGTTCTTGTAAGCTGTCCTGTGTGGTATCAGTTCTTGTAAGCTGTCCTGTGTGGTATCAGTTCTTGTAAGCTGTCCTGTGTGGTATCAGTTCTTGTTGTGCTGTCCTGTGTGGTATCAGTTCTTGTAAGCTGTCCTGTGTGGTATCAGTTCTTGTAAGCTGTCCTGTGTGGTATCAGTTCTTGTAAGCTGTCCTGTGTGGTATCAGTTCTTGTAAGCTGTCCTGTGTGGTATCAGTTCTTGTAAGCTGTCCTGTGTGGTATCAGTTCTTGTAAGCTGTCCTGTGTGGTATCAGTTCTTGTTGTGCTGTCCTGTGTGGTATCAGTTCTTGTAAGCTGTCCTGTGTGGTATCAGTTCTTGTTGTGCTGTCCTGTGTGGTATCAGTTCTTGTAAGCTGTCCTGTGTGGTATCAGTTCTTGTAAGCTGTCCTGTGTGGTATCAGTTCTTGTTGTGCTGTCCTGTGTGGTATCAGTTCTTGTAAGCTGTCCTGTGTGGTATCAGTTCTTGTAAGCTGTCCTGTGTGGTATCAGTTCTTGTTGTGCTGTCCTGTGTTGGTATCAGTTCTTGTAAGCTGTCCTGTGTGGTATCAGTTCTTGTTGTGCTGTCCTGTGTGGTATCAGTTCTTGTAAGCTGTCCTGTGTGGTATCAGTTCTTGTAAGCTGTCCTGTGTGGTATCAGTTCTTGTTGTGTTGTCCTGTGTGGTATCAGTTCTTGTAAGCTGTCCTGTGTGGTATCAGTTCTTGTAAGCTGTCCTGTGTGGTATCAGTTCTTGTAAGCTGTCCTGTGTGGTATCAGTTCTTGTAAGCTGTCCTGTGTGGTATCAGTTCTTGTTGTGCTGTCCTGTGTGGTATCAGTTCTTGTAAGCTGTCCTGTGTGGTATCAGTTCTTGTGTAGCTGTCCTGTGTTGTATCAGTTCTTGTAAGCTGTCCTGTGTGGTATCAGTTCTTGTAAGCTGTCCTGTGTGGTATCAGTTCTTGTTAGTGCTGTCCTGTGTGGTATCAGTTTCTTGTAAGCTGTCCTGTGTGGTATCAGTTCTTGTAAGCTGTCCTGTGTGGTATCAGTTCTTGTTGTAGCTGTCCTGTGTGGTATCAGTTCTTGTAAGCTGTCCTGTGTGGTATCAGTTCTTGTAAGCTGTCCTGTGTGGTATCAGTTCTTGTAAGCTGTCCTGTGTGGTATCAGTTCTTGTAAGCTGTCCTGTGTGGTATCAGTTCTTGTTGTAGCTGTCCTGTGTGGTATCAGTTCTTGTAAGCTGTCCTGTGTGGTATCAGTTTCTTGTAAAGCTGTCCTGTGTGGTATCAGTTTCTTGTAAGCTGTCCTGTTGGTAATCAGTTCTATGTAAGCTGTCCCTGTGTGGTATCAGTTCTTGTAAAGCTGTCCTGTGTTGGTATCAGTCTTGTAAGTCTGTCCTGTGTGGTATCAGTTCCTTGTAAGCTGTCCTGTGTGGTATCAGTCTCTGTAAGCTGTCCTGTGTTGGTATCAGTTCCTTGTAAAGCTGTCCCTGTGTGGTATCAGTTCTTGTGTAAGCTGTCCTGCTGTGGTATATCAGTTCTTGTAAGCTGTCCTGTGTGGGTATCTAGTTCTTGTAAGCTGGTCCTGTTGTGGTATCAGTTCTGTAAGCGTCCTGTGGTGGGGTATCAATTTCTTGTCAAAGCTGTCCTGGGGGGGGGAGCAGTTCTTGTAGCTGTCCTCGTGGGTATCAGTTCTTGTAAGCTGTCCTGTGTGGTATCAGTTCTTGTAAGCTGTCCTTGTGGGGTATCAGTTCGTGTAAGCTGTCCTGTGTGGTATCAGTTCTTGTAAGCTGTCATGTGTGGTATCAGTTCTTGTAAGCGGTCCTGTGTGGTATCAGTTCTTGTAAGCTGTCCTGTGTGGTATCAGTTCTGGTAAGCTGTTCCTGTGTGGATATTACCGTTCTAGTAAGCTGTCCTTGTGTGTGTGATATTACCAGTTTCTAGTAAGCTGTCCTGTGTGGTATCAGTTCTTGTTGTGCTGTGTGATATTTACACAGTTCATATAAGCTGTTCTATTGTGCTGTGTGATATTACACAGTTCATATAAGCTGTCCTGTGTGGTTATCAGTTCTGTTGTGCGTGTGATATTACACAGTTCATATAAGCTGTTCTATTGTGCTGTGTGATATTACACAGTTCATATAAGCTGTCCTGTGTGGTATCAGTTCTTGTTGTGCTGTGTGATATTACACAGTTCATATAAGCTGTTCTATTGTGCTGTGTGATATTACACAGTTCATATAAGCTGTCCTGTGTGGTATCAGTTCTTGTTGTGCTGTGTGATATTACACAGTTCATATAAGCTGTTCTATTGTGCTGTGTGATATTACACAGTTCATATAAGCTGTCCTGTGTGGTATCAGTTCTTGTTGTGCTGTGTGATATTACACAGTTCATATAAGCTGTTCTATTGTGCTGTGTGATATTACACAGTTCATATAAGCTGTCCTGTGTGGTATCAGTTCTTGTTGTGCTGTGTGATATTACACAGTTCATATAAGCTGTTCTATTGTGCTGTGTGATATTACACAGTTCATATAAGCTGTCCTGTGTGGTATCAGTTCTTGTTGTGCTGTGTGATATTACACAGTTCATATAAGCTGTTCTATTGTGCTGTGTGATATTACACAGTTCATATAAGCTGTTCTATTGTGCTGTGTGATATTACACAGTTCATATAAGCTGTCCTGTGTGGTATCAGTTCTTGTTGTGCTGTGTGATATTACACAGTTCATATAAGCTGTTCTATTGTGCTGTGTGATATTACACAGTTCATATAAGCTGTCCTGTGTGGTATCAGTTCTTGTTGTGCTGTGTGATATTACACAGTTCATATAAGCTGTTCTATTGTGCTGTGTGATATTACACAGTTCATATAAGCTGTCCTGTGTGGTATCAGTTCTTGTTGTGCTGTGTGATATTACACAGTTCATATAAGCTGTTCTATTGTGCTGTGTGATATTACACAGTTCATATAAGCTGTCCTGTGTGGTATCAGTTCTTGTTGTGCTGTGTGATATTACACAGTTCATATAAGCTGTTCTATTGTGCTGTGTGATATTACACAGTTCATATAAGCTGTCCTGTGTGGTATCAGTTCTTGTTGTGCTGTGTGATATTACACAGTTCATATAAGCTGTTCTATTGTGCTGTGTGATATTACACAGTTCATATAAGCTGTTTTATTGTGCTCTGTGATATTACACAGTTCTTGTAAACTGTTCTATTGTGCTGTGTGATATTACACAGTTCTTGTAAGCTGTTCTATTGTGCTGTGTGATATTACACAGTTCATATAAGCTGTTTTATTGTGCTCTGTGATATTACACAGTTCATATAAGCTGTTCTATTGTGCTGTGTGATATTACACAGTTCATATAAGCTGTTCTATTGTGCTGTGTGATATTACACAGTTCTTGTAAGCTGTTCTATTGTGCTGTGTGATATTACACAGTTCTTGTAAACTGTTAAATGCTGCTGTGTTGTTTTTCTGTGATGTCATAAGATGTTTCCATCATTCAGCTTTGTGGCAAGAGAACTATTGCATTTCTTGAAATCCAGAGCATATGTGATACTCAACTGTTTTAGAAGGGTTTATGCAGTTTCTTTGATTCAGCTAGTAATCACCCTTGATCCAGCTATCCACACTTGATCCAGCTATCCACCCTTGATCCAGCTATCCACCCTTGATTCAGCTATTTTCCACCTTTGATTTAGAAAGTGTCTAACCTTGATCCAGCTATCCACCCTGGATTCAGCTATTTTCCACCTTTGATTTAGAAAGTGTCTAACCTTGATTCAGCTATCCACCCTGGATTCAGCTATTTTCCACCTTTGATTTAGAAAGTGTCTAACCTTGATCCAGCTATCCACCCTGGATTCAGCTATTTTCCACCTTTGATTTAGAAAGTGTCTAACCTTGATCCAGCTATCCACCCTGGATTCAGCTATTTTCCACCTTTGATTTAGAAAGTGTCTAACCTTGATTCAGCTATCCACCCTTGATTCAGCTATTTTCCACCCTTGATTTAGAAAGTGTCTAACCTTGATCCAGCTATCCACCCTGGATTCAGCTATTTTCCACCTTTGATTTAGAAAGTGTCCACCCTTGATTCAGCTATCCACCCTTGATTCAGCTATCCACCCTTGATTCAGCTATCCACCCTTGATTCAGCTATTTTCCACCTTTGATTCAGCTATTTTCCACCTTTGATTTAGAAAGTGTCTAACCTTGATTCAGCTATCCACCCTTGATTCAGCTATTTTCAACCTTTGATTTAGAAAGTGTGTAACCTTGATCCAGCTATCCACCTTTGATTCAGCTATTGCTCACCCTTGATCTAGCTATCCACCCTTGATCCAGAAAGTGTCTGCCCTTGATTCAGCTATTACCCACCCTTGATTCAGCTATTATCCACCCTTGTTTTAGCTATTGCTCATCTTTGATTCAGCTATTGTCCACCCTTGATTCAGCTGGAACCTGTCCATGATTATTTTGATATTGGATTCATGTCACATGACAAGTTGTCTAAGAATATATTTGTTTAGTGTGTTAAAAATGTACGGGCCCATGTCTGATATTGTAACATGTCTTTAACAGGCCTTGACAGGCAAGGAAGCGACTGCCGACCATGCTGCCAACATCCTGAACAAAATGTTTACAGTTCCTGCTCCACGGTCCAATCCAGTTGTGTTGCTGGTTGATGAGGTTAGTCTTACAGTGAGGTGATATACACAGTTAATGTTTAGTGATGCAGATACGACTGGTTTACAGTAAAGTGACAAATACAATTATACATGGTGAAAAAGATTAACTAATGTTTTACATTGAATTGATAGATACAATTGTGCAAGGTGACAGATGCAAGTAATGTTTTACAGTGAAGTGACAAATACAGTTATGCATGGTAACAGAGAAGCAACCAGTCATCTTCTTGCAGTGTAGTGTTATTATAATAGTTGCAAGTGAAGATTTGAGCATGAAGACTACTATCCCGTAAATAGAATGTCTCGGGAAAATGAAATTCTTTGTCGACATGAGAAGTCACAGTAGTTTAGAAAGCTCAGTACCGGAAGCCATGGTTCTTGGATGAGGAGGCAGTGGTAAACCAGTACAATAGTGGTCACAGGACATGAAAGATAACCAGCGCATGAAGTGCAGGGGGCTGGGGAGGTTGTGGGGTACTGGCTAGAGGTGAGAGCAATTTGCTGCAAGGACCTTAATGCATGATCACTTAAATGATGAATCTGATTGCTGATTCTCTTTTGTCAGCATTCAAAACATCATTCTTGCTATATATGCAAGTATGTCACTGGAGTTATCCACCTCTTTAACTCAGAGGTCAGTGTGATTGTGTAGGGTTTATATCTAAATATGTTCCACCCAAGGGAAAGAGCTGTTTCTACACATGGATAGGATTTTGACTTGCACTTTTGTGAGGACCTGTGTCTTACTGCCTTCTGTTCATGATTTCTCACTCAAGTGGGGCAATACCTTACTGCCTTCTGTTCATGATTTATCACTCAAGTGGGGGCAGTACCTTACTGCCTTCTGTTCATGATTTATCACTCAAGTGGGGGCAGTACCTTACTGCCTTCTGTTCATGATTTCTCACTCAAGTGGGGGCAGTACCTTACTGCGTTCTGTTCATGATTTATCACTCAAGTGGGGGCAGTACCTTACTGCCTTCTGTTCATGATTTCTCACTCAAGTGGGGGCAGTACCTTACTGCCTTCTGTTCATGATTTATCACTCAAGTGGGGGCAGTACCTTACTGCCTTCTGTTCATGATTTATGACTCAAGAGGGGCAGTACCTTACTGCCTTCTGTTCATGATTTATCACTCAAGTGGGGGCAGTATCTTACTGCCTTCTGTTCATGATTTCTCAATCAAGTGGGATGTTTAATTTGCTGGCAAGACCTGTTTTGTCACTGACCCCAGGAAACTGAGTTTACAATCTAACTACTTAAAAGATGGAGGGAGTGTGTTGTCATTCTTCTTCTTCTGCGTTCATCCGGATTTTTTTTTCGGGTGTGACTGCGTTGTGCCTGTTTACAGCAGAGCTGCGTTCTTGCGCCATTAGGCCGACACATCCGACTTCTGCGGGCATTTGACCGGGTTAACCTTCCCGGGGTGTTGTCATTAGAAACCAATGGTTTTTGTATACAGACAGCCCTAAGCAGGGAATGAACCATATAACTTGTGTGCAGGAGCAAACCCCATCTCTCTCAGCCACACTGCTCCTAGTTAGTATTCTTTAATCAAACTGCCAGCCACTTGATGTTGCTTACAGTATTTACAGAGTTAATAACTGCAGTATTTTGGAGTGGCTTCCCCTATTGTGCACTTAATTTCTTGTTTATTTTTTATAGCTGGACCTCCTGTGGACCCGCAAACAAGATGTGATGTACAATATTTTTGATTGGCCAACTAAAGAGACAGCAAAATTGATTGTTTTAGCAGTCGCCAACACAATGGACTTGCCAGAAAGGATGATGATAAAGAGAGTGGCCAGTCGCTTGGTGAGAAACTTGAAAACATGTATCCTGATATCCTAATAGCTTGCTTAAGAATTCAGTAAAATAATAATTTTTTGTCTGTTCATCATTCATTATCTGTTTTAACCTTGGGATGTGAACAAACTTAAGGGGAGAGGTAGTAAAAGAGTGCTATCTTCATAACTAACAGTAGGATTGTCATTATATTGCTGTTTATTCCATCTATACATTATGGTATAGCATCAATGGTTGCCCTATTATCTGTCAGTTGTAGAGTGAGTTTTTCTGTCATTGCTGACATGTTACATATTGTCTGTCAGTTGTAGAGTGGGTTTGTCTGTCTGTTGTTGCAGACAACCATATTATCTGTAGGTCCCAGGGTGTGGTTGTCTGTCTGTCATTGCAGATGAGGATCATATTAACTGTCAGTTATAGAGTGGGTTTGTCTGTCTGTCGTTGCAGATGACCATATTATCTGTAGATCCCAGGGTGGGGTTGTCTGTCTGTCATTGCAGACGAGGACCATATTATCTGTCAGTTGTAGAGTGGGTTTGTCTGTCTGCCATTGCAGATGAGGACCATATTATCTGTAGGTCCCAGGGTGGGGTTGTCTGTCTGTCTTGTGCAGTCAAGGGACATATTGTCAGAAGTAGAGTGGGGTTGTCTGTCCATCTAGGACAGGCCAGGGACATATTGTCACAAGTAGAGTGGGATTGTCTGTCCATCTAGGGCAGGCCAGGGACATATTGTCACAAGTAGAGTGGGTTGTCTGTCCATCTAGGACAGGCCAGGGACATATTGTCACAAGTAGAGTGGGATTGTCTGTCCATCTAGGACAGGCTCAGGGATATATTGTCACAAGTAGAGTGGGGTTGTCTGTCCATCTAGGACAGGCCAGGGACATATTGTCACAAGTAGAGTGGGAGTTGTCTGTCCATATAGGGCAGGCCAGGGACATATTGTCACAAGTAGAGTGGGGTTGTCTGTCCATCTAGGGCAGGCCAGGGACATATTGTCACAAGTAGAGTAGGGTTGTCTGTCCATATAGGGCAGGCCAGGGACATATTGTCACAAGTAGAGTGGGGTTGTCTGTCCATATAGGGCAGGCCAGGGACATATTGTCACAAGTAGAGTGGGGTTGTCTGTCCATCTAGGACAGGCCAGGGACATATTGTCACAAGTAGAGTGGGGTTGTCTGTCCATCTAGGACAGGCCAGGGACATATTGTCACAAGTAGAGCCGGGTTGTCTGTCCATCTAGGACAGGCCAGGGACATATTGTCACAAGTAGAGTGGTTGTCTGTCCATCTAGGGCAGGCCAGGGACATATTGTCACAAGTAGAGTGGGCTCACAGTTGGCTGATTAGACAAATCTGAGATAAGAAATGTCTGTTACATTGAGGGCTGAGGAATGTTGGTTGTCGAAGGGAGTAACTGAACTTGTGATGAGCTAAGACATCGTTGGTCCCTCATTGATGAAGTTGTACAGTGAAAACAGTGGCACTTCATTAACTCACAAGATTGCATTTATAACAAATTTGATTACATTTGAGATGACAAGAGAGACACCAGCAGTAGTATTAGCACTGGAAATGAGCAATAAATGTCCTAAGTCTGCAACAATGCAATACAAATGAGCATTAAATGTCCTAAGTCTGCAACAATGCAATACAAACGAACCAAACTCTGTTTCAGGGCCTGACACGAATGACATTCCAGCCTTACACGTTCCGACAGCTGGAGCAAATTGTGGCTTCTCGTCTGAAAGGTCTGCAGGTCTTTGACAGTGACGCGGTCCAGCTAGCAGCCAGGAAGGTCAGTCTTCACCGATATTGTTGTCTGTATTATGTCATGTTTCGACTCGTGACTCTTCAGGTGGCAGTGTAGACACAGATGGAGATATTCACATCAGATACAACAAGTAGGAGGGACTTTCATTGCACTAGGAAGGACATTTGTGGGAGTCAAGGGAATTAAATCTAGTGGCAGACTGAGAATATTGATCTATAATGTCAAAGTTAGTGGCAGACTGAGAATATTGATCTATAATGTCAAATCTGGTGTCAGACTGAGAATATTGATCTATAATGTCAAATCTAGTGTCAGACTGAGAATATTGATCTATAATGTCACATCTAGTGGCAGACTGAGAATATTGATCTATAATGTCAGATCTAGTGGCAGACTGAGAATATTGATCTATAATGTCACATCTAGTGGCAGACTGAGAATATTGATCTATAATGTCACATCTAGTGGCAGACTGAGAATATTGATCTATAATGTCAGATCTAGTGGCAGACTGAGAATATTGATCTATAATATCAAATCTAGTGGCAGACTGAGAATATTGATCTATAATGTCAAATCTAGTGGCAGACTGAGAATATTGATCTATAATGTCAAATCTAGTGGCAGACTGAGAATATTGATCTATAATGTCAAATCTAGTGGCAGACTGAGAATATTGATCTATAATATCAAGTCTAGTGGCAGACTGAGAATATTGATCTATAATATCAAGTCTAGTGGCAGACTGAGAATATTGATCTATAATGTCAAATCTAGTGGCAGAGTGAGAATATTGATCTATAATATCAAATCTAGTGGCAGACTGAGAATATTGATCTATAATGTCAAATCTAGTGGCAGACTGAGAATATTGATCTGCAATGTCAAATCTAGTGGCAGACTGAGAATATTGATCTATAATGTCACATCTGGTGGCAGACTGAGAATATTGATCTATAATGTCAAATCTAGTGGCAGAGTGAGAATATTGATCTATAATATCAAGTCTAGTGGCAGACTGAGAATATTGATCTATAATATCAAGTCTAGTGGCAGACTGAGACCACTGATCTATAATGTCAAATCTAGTGGCAGACTGAGAATATTGATCTATAATATCAAGTCTAGTGGCAGACTGAGAATATTGATCTATAATATCAAGTCTAGTGGCAGACTGAGAATATTGATCTATAATATCAAGTCTAGTGGCAGACTGAGAATATTGATCTATAATATCAAGTCTAGTGGCAGACTGAGAATATTGATCTATAATATCAAGTCTAGTGGCAGACTGAGACCACTGATCTATAATGTCAAATCTAGTGGCAGACTGAGAATATTGATCTATAATATCAAGTCTAGTGGCAGACTGAGACCACTGATCTATAATGTCAAATCTAGTGGCAGACTGAGAATATTGATCTATAATATCAAGTCTAGTGGCAGACTGAGAATATTGATCTATAATGTCATATCTGGTGGCAGACTGAGAATATTGATCTATAATGTCAAATCTGGTGGCAGACTGAGAATATTGATCTATAATATCAAGTCTAGTGGCAGACTGAGAATATTGATCTATAATGTCATATCTGGTGGCAGACTGAGAATATTGATCTATAATATCAAGTCTAGTGGCAGACTGAGACCACTGATCTATAATGTCAAATCTAGTGGCAGACTGAGAATATTGATCTATAATATCAAGTCTAGTGGCAGACTGAGACCACTGATCTATAATGTCAAATCTAGTGGCAGACTGAGAATATTGATCTATAATATCAAGTCTAGTGGCAGACTGAGAATATTGATCTATAATGTCAAATCTGGTGGCAGACTGAGAATATTGATCTATAATATCAAGTCTAGTGGCAGACTGAGACCACTGATCTATAATGTCAAATCTAGTGGCAGACTGAGAATATTGATCTATAATGTCAAATCTAGTGGCAGACTGAGACTACTGATCTATAATGTCAAATCTAGTGGCAGACTTGGAATAGTTAGTTAGTTAGTTAGTCGACAGATCATCCTCGTTGCACATCGAACCATTCAGTCCATAAGTGCTCGCATCCCCTCCTCAGCAAATCCCGCAGCGTGTAGCGGCTAACGACGCCAGTTCTGTGTTGGTTTATCAATCTTCTTTGGCCTCCTGCGTAGTGTTCTTGTTTGGCCACCCCTCTTTTAATTTGCTGCTCCCGCAGTCTGGCCATTGTTGTAGATTCACAGTCATCACTTGGTTCTCGCAAAAGTCTCACTTCTCGTAGAGCATTCAGAATGTCAGCCTGGTCCATGGCGCGTCCGCCCTCCACAGTAGCCTCACCTGCGAGCTTGTCAGCCCGCTCATTTCCTTGTACTCCCGCATGCCCTGGCACGAAGATGAAACTACTCTTTGCCAGCCGAGACCGCTTCAGAGGCAGCAACCATTCTCTTCGGATCGACCCCTCCTCTATCCTCTTGATCATGTTCATTGAGTCGCTAAGGAAACAAGCCCTAGTGAATGTCTGTGTCTCGAGCCATGTTATTGCTTTACTTACTGCCATGACTTCCATGGTCAGACTTGGAATATTCATCTATAATGTCAAATCTAGTGGCAGACTGAGAATATTGATCTGCAATGTCAAATCTAGTGGCAGACTGAGAATATTGATCTAAAATGTCAAATCTAGTGGCAGACTGAGAATATTGATCTGTAGTGTCAAATATAGTGGCAGACTGAGAATATTGATCTAAAATGTCAAATCTAGTGGCAGACTGAGAATATTGATCTAAAATGTCAAATCTAGTGGCAGACTGAGAATATTGATCTGCAATGTCAAATCTAGTGGCAGACTGAGAATATTGATCTGTGGTGTCAAATATAGTGGCAGACTGAGATATATATATATCAGTGGTCACGAAATACCAGAGGTTCGATATGCTAATCATGCAGTATTACTATCCACATCACAGACTGGTATAGAAAACTTAATAACCTCAACCCAAAGAAATAGTGAAAATCACAACTTATATCTTAACATAGCAAAAACAAAGATAATGCATACAGATAAAACTACTATGGAGAAAGAAATATATGTTAATGAGGAAATTTTGGAGGTGGTGGAAAATTTTTGAGTATCTTGGGTCATTGATTACCAACAATGGTGACACAATTAAAGAAATTAAACGACGACCATCAATTACTCTTCAGAGACTAAAACAGATGAATAAATTATGGAGTGGAACAGATAGAACTACAAAAATTAAATTTTTAAGAGCATGCATCTTTCCCATTGCAACATACGCCTGTGAGACATGGACACTTACTAAACAAGCTGAACAGCGCATAAATGCTTTTGAATATAAATGTTATAGACAGGTTCTAAGAATATCTTGGGTAAAGAAAAGAACAAATCCATACTTCAAGAGCTGAATATTGAAGAGGGTTGGCTATTAAAGACAATAAAACAAAGAAAATTGATATATTTTGGTCACTTGAAACGCCATGAAAGTTTGGAGAGAAAAATAATGGAGGGGTATATGCCTGGGAAGAGAGGAAGAGGAAGGCCAAAGAGAAGATGGGTGCAGGATGTGGCGGATGATCTCCAGATGGGTGTATCAAACATGGGACATCTTGCTTGTCATCGAACACTGGGGGATGCGTGGTCTCGAGGTATGGTGTCCGCCTCGAGTGCTGGAGGTCCCGGGTTCAAGCCCTGGTGATGCCGGGATTTTTTCTCGTGGACTTCTAGTAATAAATTTCCCCTGGTCTCTGGGTAGTGAGATCAGACGCCCGTATGTATTGTTGCGCACGTAAAAAATCCCTTGGCAGTTGGAAATTAAAAAAGAGTAGTCTAATGGTGCTGCCCGGGCAAAATTTCGAGTTTAAAATCTACCCAAAGTATTTCAGGATCCTTGCTGGTGCTACGGAGTTTAAGCACTAAGCTGAGTTTCTCCAGGCTCAGGTTTGAGTTAGGAGAACGGAGCACTTATGGGTTGCAACCGTGTGCCGTGATGTTGATCCATCGACTAAACTAAACTAAACTATAATTTAACACCAACGCATGCATCT
The DNA here is from genome assembly GCA_014155875.1 of Cepaea nemoralis. NCBI lineage: Eukaryota > Metazoa > Mollusca > Gastropoda > Stylommatophora > Helicidae > Cepaea > Cepaea nemoralis. The sequence goes on along the minus strand of JACEFZ010005165.1, from coordinate 4,024 downwards.
GGCAATACTTCAGTGTCTCTACGTATATAATATTTATAATTTAACACCAACGCATGCATCTGGCAATACTTCAGTGTATCTGTATGATATAATATTTATAATTTAACACCAATGCATGCATCTGGCAAAACTTCAGTGTCTCTATGCGATATGATATAATTATATTTTAACCCCTGCAATGCTTGCATCTGGCAGCACTTCAGTGTCTCTATGTGATATAATAGTTATATTTTAACCCCAGCAACGCTTGCATCTTGCAATACTTCAGTCTCTATGTGATATAATAGTTATATTTTAACCCCAGCAACGCTTGCATCTTGCAATACTTCAGTCTCTATGTGATATAATAGTTATATTTTAACCCCAGCAACGCTTGCATTTTGTAATATATTATTCACTGTTTGACCAGTCTGCATGGTGTCCCATCTGTCTACGTTGTTTTGTTTAGTTAATGAAGTACATGGATGTGGATATCTCCAGAAGATTGGTGGCAACCAAACAGAAGAAGAAATATAGTTGTTAAAGTCTCTTTGCTGTGTTACGGAACTTCATGCACGACCTTGCCATACATGTGGGTATGACATGTGAGACCTTCACTTACACAAGGTCACGGCATCACTAGCAGACGGATGTCTGGTCCTCATGTTCGAAGGCTGTTTGACCCCACAGTTGTGTGGTTTGGACAAGTTGTGGGCAACTGAACCCATTATGTTGGCCAGAATGTTTCCACAGCTCTCTGGTTTATGCTGCAGTTTATTGGTCAGTTTCTACTAACTTGTGTTGGTACACACAAAGCAAACCTCTCAGTTGATGTGATACCCGACACCCCACATTGTGCCAACAGCTTTGGGTGCAGGAGCACAAGTAGGAGGGTACAAACCTCACAGATGACGCGACACCCGACACCCCACATTGTGCCAATAGCTATGGGTGCAGGAGCACAACTAGGAGGGTACAAACCTCACAGATGACGTGACACCCAACACCCCACATTGTGCCAACAGCTTTGGGTGCAGGAGCACAACTGGGAGGATACAAACCTTATCCTAGTGCGAAGAAATGCAACCTAAAGACTAAATGTCATGGCAGGGCAGACCAGGTCCTAAGCCTTGGTTGGCAACTTGTCTAGGATCGAAGCTCTGACAGGCAGAGCATGGCTTTGCTGATGCCGGCAGCTTCTGCAGCTTGTCTTGTTCCAGATGTATTAGTGTTACCTTTTCTCTGGAGTAAACTAGGCAGGCCGAGAGAGGTATCATGCTGCATGGGCAACACTTGGTCAACAATTCAGACCAGGCGCTGTACTACAGAGAGGTAAAACTCCTGCTCTCTACCATGGGCAACACTTGGTCAACAATTCAGACCAGGCGCTGTACTACAGAGAGGTAAAACTCCTGCTCTCTACCATGGGCAACACTTGGTCAACAATTCAGACCAGGCGCTGTACTACAGAGAGGTAAAACTCCTGCTCTCTACCATGGGCAAACACTTGGTCAACAATTCAGACCAGGCGCTGTACTACAGAGAGGTAAAACTCCTGCTCTCTACCATGGGCAACACTTGGTCAACAATTCAGACCAGGCGCTGTACTACAGAGAGGTAAAACTCCTGCTCTCTACCATGGCAACACTTGGTCAACAATTCAGACCAGGCGCTGTACTACAGAGAGGTAAAAACTCCTGCTCTCTACCATGGGCAACACTTGGTCAACAATTCAGACCAGGCGCTGTACTACAGAGAGGTAAAACTCCTGCTCTCTACCATGGGCAACACTTGGTCAACAATTCAGACCAGGCGCTGTACTACAGAGAGGTAAAACTCCTGCTCTCTACCATGGGCAACACTTGGTCAACAATTCAGACCAGGCGCTGTACTACAGAGAGGTAAAACTCCTGCTCTCTACCATGGGCAACACTTGGTCAACAATTCAGACCAGGCGCTGTACTACAGAGAGGTAAAACTCCTGCTCTCTACCATGGGCAACACTTGGTCAACAATTCAGACCAGGCGCTGTACTACAGAGAGGTAAAACTCCTGCTCTCTACCATGGGCAACACTTGGTCAACAATTCAGACCAGGCGCTGTACTACAGAGAGGTAAAACTCCTGCTCTCTACCATGGGCAACACTTGGTCAACAATTCAGACCAGGCGCTGTACTACAGAGAGGTAAAACTCCTGCTCTCTACCATGGGCAACACTTGGTCAACAATTCAGACCAGGCGCTGTACTACAGAGAGGTAAAACTCCTGCTCTCTACCATGGGCAACACTTGGTCAACAATTCAGACCAGGCGCTGTACTACAGAGAGGTAAAACTCCTGCTCTCTACCATGGGCAACACTTGGTCAACAATTCAGACCAGGCGCTGTACTACAGAGAGGTAAAACTCCTGCTCTCTACCATGGGTTGTAGTTATGATGCCTTTTTTGAAGCACAATGTAACAAACTATTGCCAGTAAAAATGGCAAGGTGCCATTATATATATATAAAATATAAGGTGACGTGATGTTGTATTTCAGGTTGCTGCAGTATCAGGCGATGCTCGCCGTGCTCTAGATATTTGCCGCCGGTCAACAGAGATTGCAGAATCTCGAGTAGAAGACGCTAAAGGAGCTGCGATTGTTAGCATGTCCGATATAAATACAGCAGTCGAGGAAATGTTTTGTTCACCAAAGATCCTGGCTATCAGGTTAGTACTTGCCAGCTTGAACTATGTGAAAAATAAACATATCTTTGAATTCTGTCTGTCTTTATAAACAAAATAAAAGAAGTGTTTATAACTTTAAGTAGTATATTTTGTCCCAGCAAGACACAGAACTTCTATTGTCTGTTGTGAATCATTAAATACTTGCCTGGTTTTTTTTGGGTTAATCTCACTTCAACTGAAATTTTCCAGTGCACATTTGAAGTTGTAATATCCTACAGATACATTAAACAAAGGACAAACATCATGGCTGCATGTTTTTGAAGATTGGGTGCAGTGGCACACATCTACAACACAAAATGGGGTCACCAGAGAAGTACACCAGCTGGCCCTGATGCTCCCGATGAGTTCAGCTCTGTGAAATAGATTCACTGCTGCTGTAGTTGTTGATCTCTGTTGGCGTTCATTCTCTCTGTGAAATAGATTCACTGCTGCAGTAATTGCTGATCTCTGTTGGCATTCATTCTCTGTGTGAAATAGATTCACTGCTGCAGTAATTGCTGATCTCTGTTGGCATTCATTCTCTGTGTGAAATAGATTCACTGCTGCAGTAATTGCTGATCTCTGTTGGCATTCATTCTCTGTGTGAAATAGATTCACTTCTGCAGTACCTGCAGATCTCTGTTGGCATTCATTCTCTGTGTGAAATAAGATTCACTGCTGCAGTAATTGCTGATCTCTGTTGGCTTTCATTCTCTCTGTGAAATAGATTCACTACTGCAGTATGGCTTTCATTCTCTCTGTGAAATAGATTCACTGCTGCTGTAGTTGCTGATCTCTGTTGGCTTTCATTCTCTCTGTGAAATAGATTCACTGCTGCAGTAATTGCTGATCTCTGTTGGCATTCATTCTCTCTGTGAAATAGATTCACTGCTGCTGTAGTTGCTGATCTCTGTTGGCATTCATTCTCTCTGTGAAATAGATTCACTGCTGCAGTAGTTGCTGATCTCTGTTGGCATTCATTCTCTCTGTGAAATAGATTCACTGCTGCTGTAGTTGCTGATCTCTGTTGGCTTTCATTCTCTCTGTGAAATAGATTCACTGCTGCAGTAATTGCTGATCTCTGTTGTCATTCATTCTCTCTGTGAAATAGATTCACTGCTGCAGTAATTGCTGATCTCTGTTGGCTTTCATTCTCTCTGTGAAATAGATTCACTGCTGCAGTAGTTGCTGATCTCTGTTGTCATTCATTCTCTGTGTGAAATAGATTCACTGCTGCAATAGTTGCTGATCTCTGTTGGCATTCATTCTCTCTGTGAAATAGATTCACTGCTGCAGTAGTTGCTGATCTATGTTGTCATTCATTCTCTCTGTGAAATAGAT
>JACEFZ010005164.1:0-80852 GCA_014155875.1 Cepaea nemoralis | reverse complement strand
CACTAGTCTATTTTAGCTAACAGAGCCAAGTATCACTTCACTACTCTAGCTAGTTTCCACTAACAGTGCTAATCATCACACTATAGTTTAACAAGGCTACTGCCTAAAGTAATTATAACGAATATATTATAATAGGTTATACCTTAAATGGCACTACTGCAGTCCTATCAATCATATCTACATCTGCCATTATAGGCACGTGCAAAATTAAGTCAGTAATTAACACACGGTAGATATTATTTCCACTAAGCACTGCAGTGCCCTGGCACTCTAACTAAAGCATTATTCAAGTCCACCCTAGTTGATCTCAACTCGAGTTTATATGGCAAACTACCAAAGTTGTCCACGTGACGTTATCCTTTACTCCCCCACACAGGTGGCACAGTGGCAAATCATCCCCTGTCAAGAACTATTTTCCTGGCTTAAATCCTGTCAAAGTTGTCAGTAATTGCCTAGATTCTCAAACAAGCCAGCTAGTTTCTGTAAACTCCCAACAAAGAGTTTCGATACCAAGCTGCCAATCATCTTGATGTTCCGGAAACCAAGAATTGACAGATGCACTGTTTTCCGTACTAGGTACTTCCGTTTTACATCTGCCCCTGTGATCTCACGGCTTCCATCTGCATTCAAATGTTGACAAACTTGTCACTCTTCTGTTCCGTGGTGACAATCCCAGCAGCCATTTCCGTCTGATGTCCGGCAGTATAGATGACAAACGGAACCATTCCATATCCTTCTCCCTCACCACCAAATGTGTTTATGGGATGACACGATGTAACCTGTACAACTGTGTTTACTCTGTTAGTACAAATAGATGTCGCTGGTCGATCGTCCGCTTAATCCGAAAATCCTCTGTAATAATCAACCGGATAAACACACGGTTTCATTTTGTGACATTCAGGCAGACCAAGACTGACAGTCAGAGAGACAGGATATGTGTTTTCCCTTGCCCGGACTGTAGTTATAGAGGGCATTAGTTATATGTAGTCAATGTAGAGAATGCAATTGAGTGAATGTCAATTTGTGTATGCTCGTAGGACGAGCCATGTAATGTAGAAATAAAGTGCGAGTATTAGTTACCACTCTTACACAGTCGTGTTTGTCATGATGCGGTACGAGTGAGGGAACCAGCGTGTCTGTGAGTGAATCCAGGTTGTTGACACCAATGAACATTCGGAAATTTATAACATTTTTCGAGGGCCATACAACATTATCAACTTATTATATAGGCTAAAATTTAAGCTGCTATATTTGGTTTAATATTTAATTATCTCAATCTTTTTATGACATTACTGCTAAGGCATCCCCACACACTAGGCACACAAGTTTGCCTTTGATTTCAACAGAGAAAAAAAATAATCTCTCCATTTCTCTTATTTACGTTATTATTATGATTAACTTAATGTAATTTTATGTTGTTATGAAAAATTAAAAACGTCTAATTTATTATATGTTGAGTCACGCCTGCCGTTGCCATGGCAAGGCTAGACAAGGTGGTTTCGCAGCCGGACGTTCCCCGACGCTGATTTAGATAGTCGTGGACATAATTTCCCTTTTGGAGGTCTGTATGGCCGAATGGATAAGAACGGGCGTTCTGAAACATCCGGTGTACTGATGCCTAGGTAAGGCGTTCAACCCCTACACTGAACAGTTGGACTAAAATGTTGACTTCTCGTTGTTAACATCGGGACGTAAATAACAAGTACCTCTGAAGTCGGAGTGGGTTCACCTGATGGCAAGGGACACTGGTTAATAGGGAAAGCTAATCCACACGCAAAATTCAGTCCAGTGCTACTAGAAGTAGTGTGTGTATGTATTCCGCATGAATTGAAAGCGAGCGAGCGTTAAAAAAAATCCCTCTTCAGAAACGCGTTCCTGAGCCAGTTTTCCAGTGCTTTCATTGGTCGTGTCATTTATAGACTTCTAACGACTTGTCAACTGTCAGAAGCAGAACATATATGATCATTAGCGTTAGACACAGATTATTTAACTGTCAGCTGTTTCGTATGCATTGAAATACGTTTAAATTTTCTTTCTTCTATTTGCCACTATGTAATTTCTTCTATCTGTTCCGTTGTACTACTTTCTTCTATATGTTCCGTTGTACCTTCTTGTGTCCCAATTTTGTTTTCCCGCATATCCTTTACATTACATTGCAGTCAACACTAGCATTTTTCGGCTGCTTTTGATGTCTTGGCAAGTTTTCCGTTCAGTAGTTTGCCATTGCTTTCTGAACGACCGGTTCACATACCTCCGTAAGTAACCAGCGCGACGCGATCCGCTGACAAATCTCGCGCAGCTGTGTTTCGTATATTAGTACACGGGATTACGAACAACGTCCTTAATCTCTTCGCCAGGGAGACCGGCTGTGTCCTAATACCCTGGGGAAAATAGTGCTCTCATGCAGTGTTTGTTACCTTCTGTCAATTCATTCCAGACACTATTGTAAGCTTATGTAATTGATGCTGTTTGCGTTCATCTTTATCACTTAAAAGGAAAAAAGGTAAAAATGATATCGGTAGTCCCATAATAGATAATTCCGTTGGAGTAAGAAATGCTAAACCTTCGCATATTCTAGGCCCCGATATATGAAGTGGGATGATCACTTTCCATTCTCATCGCTTTTGTTTTCTCACAGAAGTTCCCAGAAAATTCTAACAATTGATTGGTACCCATTTTATAAAGCTGGGCTAACCTCCAGATTTGAACTGATCGGAAAATTTATTCTGACTCTGCTGGAGGTTGAGCCCGGGCCACTTTCTTCACAGGCAACCGTATTACCCACTATGCAACAGTGGGTGATAAAGGCAGAACAAAATGTCCACATTGTTTTGTGCAGTATATTTATCTCTCTTTGTTCGTTTATGTTCTATATGTGTGTAAGGGGACATTATAACCACAGTTTGTGCAGGATGTTTATCTTTCTTTGATCGGTCAAGTTCTATTTATGTGAAAGGGGAATTTATAACCAAAGTATGTGCAGGATGTTTATCTCTCTTTGATCGTTCATTTGCTGTTTATATGTAAGGGGAATTTATAACCACAGTTTGTGCAGGATGGTTATCTCTCTTTGATCGGTCAAGTTCTGTTTATGTGAAAGGGGAATTTATAACCACAATTTGTGCAGGCTGTTTATCTTTCTTTGATCGTTCATTTGCTGTTTATATGTAAGGGGAATTTATAACTACAGTTTGTGCAGGATGTTTATCTCTCTTTGATCGGTCAAGTTCTGTTTATGTGAAAGGGGAATTTATAACCACAGTTTGTGCAGGATGTTTATCTTTCTTTGATCGTTCATTTGCTGTTTATATGTAAGGGGAATTTATAACTACAGTTTGTGCAGGATGTTTATCTTTCTTTGATCGGTCAAGTTCTGTTTATGTGAAAGGGGAATTTATAACTACAGTTTGTGCAGGATGTTTATCTCTCTTTGATCGGTCAAGTTCTGTTTATGTGAAAGGGGAATTTATAACCACAGTTTGTGCAGGATGTTTATCTCTCTTTGATCGTTCATTTGCTGTTTATATGTAAGGGGAATTTATAACCACAGTTTGTGCAGGATGTTTATCTCTCTTTGATCGGTCAAGTTCTGTTTATGTGAAAGGGGAATTTATAACCACAGTTTGTGCAGGATGTTTATCTTTCTTTGATCGTTCATTTGCTGTTTATATGTAAGGGGAATTTATAACTACAGTTTGTGCAGGATGTTTATCTTTCTTTGATCGTTCATTTGGCTGTTTATCTTTCTTTGATCGTTCATTTGCTGTTTATATGTAAAGGGAATTTATAACTACAGTTTGTGCAGGATGTTTATCCATCTTTGATCGGTCAAGTTCTGTTTATGTGAAAGGGGAATTTATAACCACAGTTTGTGCAGGATTTTTATCTTTCTTTGATCGTTCATTTGCTGTTTATATGTAAGGGGAATTTATAACCACAGTTTGTGCAGGATGTTTATCTCTCTTTGATCGGTCAAGTTCTGTTTATGTGAAAGGGGAATTTATAACTACAGTTTGTGCAGGATGTTTATCTTTCTTTGATCGGTCAAGTTCTGTTTATGTGAAAGGGGAATTTATAACCACAGTTTGTGCAGGATGTTTATCTCTCTTTGATCATTCATTTGCTGTTTATATGTAAGGGGAATTTATAACCGCAGTTTGTGCAGGATGTTTATCTCTCTATGATCGGTCAAGTTCTGTTTATGTGAAAGGGGAATTTATAACCACAGTTTGTGCAGGATGTTTATCTCTCTTTGATCGGTCAAGTTCTGTTTATGTGAAAGGGGAATTTATAACCACAGTTTGTGCAGGATGGTTATCTTTCTTTGATCGTTCATTTGCTGTTTATATGTAAGGGGAATTTATAACTACAGTTTGTTCAGGATGTTTATCTCTCTTTGATCGGCCAAGTTCTGTTTATGTGACAGGGGATTGTATAACCGCAGTTTGTGCAGGATGTTTATCTCTCTTTGATCGTTCATTTGCTGTTTATATGTAAGGGGAATTTATAACTACAGTTTGTGCAGGATGTTTATCTCTCTTTGATCGGTCAAGTTCTGTTTATGTGAAAGGGGAATTTATAACCGCAGTTTGTGCAGGATGTTTATCTGTCTTTGATCGTTCAAGTTCTGTTTATGTGAAAGGGGAATTTATAACCACAATTTGTGCAGGCTGTTTATCTTTCTTTGATCGTTCATTTGCTGTTTATATGTAAGGGGAATTTATAACTACAGTTTGTGCAGGATGTTTATCCATCTTTGATCGGTAAAGTTCTGTTTATGTGAAAGGGGAATTTATAACCACAGTTTGTGCAGGATTTTTATCTTTCTTTGATCGTTCATTTGCTGTTTATATGTAAGGGGAATTTATAACCACAGTTTGTGCAGGATGTTTATCTCTCTTTGATCGGTCAAGTTCTGTTTATGTGAAAGGGGAATTTATAACTACAGTTTGTGCAGGATGTTTATCTCTCTTTGATCGGTCAAGTTCTGTTTATGTGAAAGGGGAATTTATAACTACAGTTTGTGCAGGATGTTTATCTTTCTTTGATCGGTCAAGTTCTGTTTATGTGAAAGGGGAATTTATAACCACAGTTTGTGCAGGATGTTTATCTCTCTTTGATCATTCATTTGCTGTTTATATGTAAGGGGAATTTATAACCACAGTTTGTGCAGGATGTTTATCTCTCTATGATCGGTCAAGTTCTGTTTATGTGAAAGGGGAATTTATAACCACAGTTTGTGCAGGATGTTTATCTCTCTTTGATCGGTCAAGTTCTGTTTATGTGAAAGGGGAATTTATAACCACAGTTTGTGCAGGATGGTTATCTTTCTTTGATCGTTCATTTGCTGTTTATATGTAAGGGGAATTTATAACTACAGTTTGTTCAGGATGTTTATCTCTCTTTGATCGGTCAAGTTCTGTTTATGTGACAGGGGAATGTATAACCGCAGTTTGTGCAGGATGTTTATCTCTCTTTGATCGTTCATTTGCTGTTTATATGTAAGGGGAATTTATAACTACAGTTTGTGCAGGATGTTTATCTCTCTTTGATCGGTCAAGTTCTGTTTATGTGAAAGGGGAATTTATAACCGCAGTTTGTGCAGGATGTTTATCTCTCTTTGATCGTTCATTTGCTGTTTATATGTAAGGGGAATTTATAACTATATCTCCTCTCTCTCTTTCTCTCTCTCTCTCTCTCTCTCTCTCTCTCTCTCTCTCTCTCTCTCTCTCTCTCTCTCTCTCTCTCTCTCTCTCTCTCTCTCTCTCTCTAAGTGTCCATAAACTGCTTATATGTTAGGATAATCTATAACCAATATTTCTCCAGGAACTGTATCTACTTTCAGTATCCATATATCTTTTATGCAAAAAAGAAATTTATATCCAAGTTTTACCACACTTGCTCGAGAAAGGACTATTAAAAACTATAGCAATGATAATTTGAAAACACAATTAGTCGCATATCCTTTTACAGGACGTTGCAGTCAACCAAAGCAATTTTTTTGGCTGTTTGAAATTTCTTGGCAAGTTTACGTTCAGTAGAATGCCACTGATTTCTGAACGACCAACAGTCATAACCATTGTATTAAAATCAACGCAATGTGGTCTGCTGCCAAATCGCATGCATCTGTGTTTGGATTGCGGTATGCAGGATCACGAATTGCGTCCGTAACTCTTTCGCTACAGAGCCGGCCATAATATGAAAGAAACATGTAAATCCTTTACAGGACATCGCTGTCAACATCAGCATCTTTCAGCTGTATGTTGATTTCTTGGCAAGATTACGCTCAGTAGTTTGCCGTTGCTTCCTGAGCGGCCGGCTCACATACCCCGTAAGTTACCGACGCGATTCGAACCACTGCTGACTCTCACCGTCGTCACGTTACTTACGAGAGTATACGACATTACGGAGAAAAGTCGCTAACCTCTAGGCCAGGAAGCCGGCATGTAAATCCTACTATCCACAAATACTGACCTCCCGGCATGGGAACCTGCATACATGAGCCCCATATATTGACCGATCGGACATTAAGAGTTAAGTCTTATTTGTAGTCAACCTCTTGACTTTCTGCCCAGTGAAAACTCGCCGTATAAAACTGCTTTGAAAATGTGGCTGTTATCGATTACCTGTTGTCTCTTATCGGTTATCTATTAACTGTTATCTATCAACTGTTATCTATTAATGTAATTATGGTCCAGCCACATTAGTCTTCTCAAGCTGATTATTAGCGTGAGGGGTGAGGGCATATCAAGCTACAAGAAGAAGCTTGTGAAGGAGGATGCGAAGGCTGAGGCAGAGAGGGATAAGAAGTAGAATAAAAGGAAGAGAAGGTGGATGTGAAGGAAGAAGAAAAATAGGAAGCTGAGGCGATGGAGGAGGAGAGGGAACAAGAAGAAGAGGATGAATGCGTTTCCCGCGGTGAAATGGTCAAGCCGTCTGCTTCGCACCCCGAATGTTGTGGGTTCGATTCCCGACTCCGTCATCCGGTTCTCGATTGCAATTTTCTCTGAGACTCCAAAGAGTCGTCGCTGGAGCTACGGAGTTCGTGCTCTACTCGACGCTTTCAACAGGCCGCTCTGTGGAATGAGATCGATCCTCATGGGATAAAACCCGGTGCTATGAAGTCGATATTCTGGTCTATACATCCCCGTTTTAAGTGTTACATTTGCTCTTCATCACCGGATTACCTTAAAATATGAGCCTTACTAGAACAAAATGGACTTAAAACAATACATTGCAAACTGACAACAGGAGAAGAAAATATGCGCGCACCTTTGGAACATGTAAATCCATATTCCTGTCGCGTAATATTTTCGATCCGGTGGTAAGATTATCCTTTCTGACCCAGCTGCTCTTTTGACTCCTTGTACCTTCTCTAAGGCAACAGATGTGTCTGTAACTACGTCTGATCTAGAGATTTGTGACAAAATATGTCTGACCGGGAGGGATATGTTTGTCTGCCATCAGACAGATTGTTGTGTAACTATGTTAGAACCAGACAGCAGTTACAGTAACCAGACCTGAATCAGACAGCTGTTGCTGTAACTATGTCTACATAGACAACAGATGATGTAATTAGAGCAGCCCCAGATAGCCATAACAGTAATAATATCTGCCTAAACAACTAGTATTGCAACTAGACATACCCCATACAGCTGGCAGTGTAGCTGGTAGTAGTGTAATTAGAAATTTCCCCAAGTGGTTGAGAATCTTACTATATCTGCACCAGACAGCTGGTAATGTAGGTAGATCTATCCCAGATAACTGGTAGAGTAACTTCATATGCCACGTAATGTAACTATATCTGTCCCAGACAGCTGGTAGTTTCATTAGATCTGTCCCAGACAGCTAGTAGTGTAAATAGATTTACCCCAGACAGCTGGTAGTGTCACTAGATCTGCCCAAGTCGACTGGTAGTGTAACTAGAGCTGTCCCAGACAGCTGGTAGTGTAACTAGATCTGCCCCAGACAGCTGGTAGTGTAACTAGATCTGCGCCAGACAACTAGCAGTGTCACTAGATCTGCCCAAGTCGACTGCTAGTGTAACTAGATCTGTCACAGACAGCTGGTAGTGTGACTAGATCTGTCCCAGACAGCTGGTGGTGTAACTAGATCTGTCCCAGGCAGCTGGTAGTGTCACTAGACCTGTCACAGACAACTGGTAGTTTAACTAGATCTGTCCCAGACAGCTTGCAGTGTAACTAGATCTGCCCCAGACAGCTGGTAGTGTAACTAGAGCTGTCCCAGACAACTGGTAGTGTCACTAGAGCTGTCCCAGACAGCTGGTAGTGTAACTAGATGTGTCCAAGACAGCTGGTAGTGTAACTAGATCTGTCCCAGACAGCTGGTAGCGTCACTAGATATGTCCCAGACAGCTGGTAGTGTAACTAGATGTGTCACAGACAGCTGGTAGTGTAACTAGATCTGTCCCAGACAGTTGGTAGTGTAACTAGATCTGTCCCAGACAGCTGGTAGTGTAACTAGATGTGTCCCAGACAGCTGGTAGTGTCACTAGATCTGTCACAGACAGCTGGCAGTGTAATTTGATCTGTCCGAGACAACTGGTAGTGTAACTAGATCTGTCACAGACAGCTGGTAGTGTAACTAGATCTGCCCCAGACAGCTGGTAGTGTAACTAGATCTGCCCCAGACAACTAGCAGTGTCACTAGATCTGCCCAAGTCGACTGCTAGTGTAACTAGATCTGTCACAGACAGCTGGTAGTGTAACTAGATCTGTCCCAGACAACTGGTAGTGTCACTAGATCTGTCACAGACAACTGGTAGTGTAACTAGATCTGTCCCAGACAGCTGGTAGTGTAACTAGATGTGTCCCAGACAGCTGGTGGTGTAACTAGATCTGTCCCAGACAACTGGTAGTGTAACTAGATCTGTCACAGACAACTGATGGTGTAACTAGATCTGCCCCAGACAACTAGCAGTGTCACTAGATCTGCCCAAGTCGACTGCTAGTGTGACTAGATCTGTCCCAGACAGCTGGTGGTGTAACTAGATCTGTCCCAGACAGCTGGTAGTGTCACTAGATCTGTCACAGACAACTGGTAGTGTAACTAGATCTGTCCCAGACAGCTTGCAGTGTAACTAGATCTGCCCCAGACAGCTGGTAGTGTAACTAGAGCTGTCCCAGACAACTGGTAGTGTCACTAGAGCTGTCCCAGACAGCTGGTAGTGTAGCTAGATGTGTCCAAGACAGCTGGTAGTGTAACTAGATCTGTCCCAGACAGCTGGTAGCGTCACTAGATATGTCCCAGACAGCTGGTAGTGTAACTAGATGTGTCCCAGACAGCTGGTAGTGTAACTAGATCTGTCCCAGACAGCTGGTAGTGTAACTAGATGTGTCCCAGACAGCTGGTAGTGTCACTAGATCTGTCACAGACAGCTGGCAGTGTAATTAGATCTGTCCGAGACAGCTGGTAGCGTCACTAGATCTGTCCCAGACAGCTGGTAGTGTAACTAGATATGTCCCAGACAGCTGGTAGTGTAACTAGATGTGTCCCAGACAGCTGGTAGTGTAACTAGATGTGTCCCAGACAGCTGGTAGTGTAACTAGATGTGTCCCAGACAGCTGGTAGTGTCACTAGATCTGTCCCAGACAGCTGGTAGTGTAACTAGATCTGCCTTAGACAGTTGGTTCCGTGACATGATATAGTGTTCGGTATAAAAAAAAAAAAAAACCACACTTCAAGAGCTGGACTAGGTAACAAATCAAACCTTTAGAGCAGGGGTGTCAAACTCAATCGCTCAGCGAGCCAAAACTCAAATCACAAGTAAGGCTGCGGGCCGGACAGGATAAACATTCAATAAGCCGAAAATTAAACCTATTTTAATTATTAATATAATGTCTGATAAAGTTGACGGTTTGTGTTACAATGCTCATTACATCTTCCATGTTGAGGACTTTACCACACAGCGATCCTTGGTGTTTGATGCAATGATATGCTATCAATTCACCAGTACAGTTCTCCTGCATCTTTAACCGCATCCTTCCACTTCCACCAGTCCACTTTTTTTCGCCACACATCGCCGGTACTCTATCTATTGTCGGTCCAACGAGTTTGTCCGAAGGCAGGTTCATGCTGGTTAAACTTTGACATACGTTGTCACAAATGTATTTTAATGTCATTGTCCCATGCATGGATTTCATGCCGAATATTTCTTCTGTAACATTCAAACTGGAGTCCACTCCAGGGATGAAGATGGCGAGATGTGCAGTGTCAGTCGTGCCGTTACTTTCATCGACAGCAAGGGAGATTGCAACAAAGTCTTTGCCTTTTTCGATCAGCTGTGTTTTCACATCAGTAGCCATCTCACAAACCCGATCAACAACCGTATCTCTGCTAAGGCTTACCTTTGCAAACATCTGCTTTTTGTCTGAACACAAGACGTCACACACTTTCATCATGCAGCGCTTCAGAAACTCTCCTTCTTTAAGTGGTCGGCCTGATTTTGCTATCTCCTCTGACACGATAAAACTTGCTTTGACTGCAGCATCAGTTTGTGATTTTGCTTTGGTGAAAAACATCTGCTGTGATGTTATGTGCTTCTTCAATTCTTCTACATTCCGTAGCTTCTGCCCTGCATTCAGGCTGTTTAACTTGTCTTGATGTTTAATCTTGTAGTGCCGTCTCAGATTATATTCTTTGATCACAGCCACATTATCTCCACAAATTAGACACACAGGTTTGCCGCCAATATCAGTAAACATATTGTCAGCCTCCCAGGGGCTTTGAAAGGCGCTGTTTTCAGAATCAACTTTTATCTTGGCCATTTTAAAGGCTAGCTTTGATTTTAAAAGATTGTGCATCTACCGACAGACGCTTGATTGATATCAGGTTTGCCGTAGCGGGGAAACGGTGATGTAATATCCGCAGGTTGACCATGGGAATCCCATGGGGAAAAATTGGGATTTTCTTAATAGTGTAGGGATGGGATGGGTCGGGATGGGACAGGCATAAATTACCATTGGCTGGGACAGAAAAACATGTCCCATGGACAAGCCAGCCAGGCTTGGCCATGGGAATGTTATTTCCATGGGAATCCCATGGGAGAGTCCCGTGGGACGGGATGGGATGGGACATGCATAAATTACCACGCAATGTAAATTATGTCCTATGGACAACCCTAAATATCCGAGTATTACACTACTTTCATTTTTTTATGCGCCAATGCAAAACGAGCATCTGAACGTTGCTAGGTAATTATAACGACGAGCACTAACTCACTACACAACTTGTATTTTCGCTTATTCTGATCGAAGCTAGAACGCTGTCAGGTAGCCTATCATTCGGAAGGCTGCTAATTAGGAAATTTGATTTGTATTTTATATCGTGACCATAAAAAAATATTTTTGCCTAAAATTATCTCTTGCGCCGAATATATTTGAACGTCGGTTGAGACCTCTCGGGCCTGATATGATTGTACGGCGGGGCGGATGTGGCCCGCGGGCCTTGAGTTTGACACATGTACCTTAAAGTCACCACGGGATGTATGAGATATACACATATAGTAGAGGTGGGGAAGATAGGGAACATACAAACACTAAGAGAGCACAGAGATACGAAAACAATAATACAAGGGGAAAAACAGATTTGAAAACAAAGCTATGGGGCGGTTGAAAAGAAGCAGTTTTATCCACCAGGCCGAATGACTCTGCAAAGAAACCATTGATCTGCCCACAGTTGGTATTCCCCTGAAAAATATACCAGAAAGAACTCCGTGAAACAAGGAACATAGACTATCACTATAAATCCAGACAAAGTTTAAAGAAATAGTTGTCAAGGACGAACAGATCAGAGTACAACGCAGAAAAGCCACTCTCAGTTTCCTTGACGAAAAATAACCACTGGAATTATAGATCTGTCTGTACAGATGGGTCAGCATCAAATGCTGAATACAAAAGGAGGAGCGGTGGTGTACATAGAATACCCAAATAATACTAGTGACGCAGCCAGAGTACCAACAGGAAAGTACTGCCTTAATTATGATGCAGAAATTCGAGCATTAAAGATAGCAACATAGTAATTACTGATTGCCAACCATGGTACACAGCCTGTGGTGCCATTGACAGATGCAAAATCAATACTCGAGGCGCTCCTGTCTGTGAAATTGCCAGTACTAAGGGCACTACTTTCTGAACAAGTCAGCCAGCATAAGGTCACCATACAATGAATACCATATCACTGTGGAGTGCCCGGAAAAGAGAGAGCTGATCGACTAGCTAAGGAATTAGAAATAGAAGAACAAACGGATGTGCCTGTTATATACCACCACAAGAAAAGAATGGTCAAATCAGTCAGAAAGCCACAAACACAAACTCAAGACCATAAGCACCGATATCTGCACAAACAGATATTAGTATAACAAGTTCTGCACCAAACATCTTTAGCTAGATCTTCGGCAGACATATGGTTCTTTTTAAAGACAAAACTTCCTAAAACAAAGAATAAAACTGCGCAATGACTGATCTTGCTCACTCTAGATAAGGTTGTAAACAGAAGCGATACAATCAAATGCGATAATGAGACGAGCCTAATAACTACCCCATTTGTTGGAAGTAATACAAAGTGTGCAAAGAGGAGAACGAACCGGTAAGATAGATTACCTACCTCACATACATTGGTGTTGTGTTCTATTCTTTAGCAAGCAAGGCGTTTTCTATCTGTCATTATCATCATCATGTGCCTTGCCAAATGTCGTAAGTGTTCATTTCTTACACCAAATCCAGGTCCTTGATCTTCTGGATCTAGTCAATTCTATCGTCTTGGACCACACAGCAACATTTCTGCTGGTCTTTCACTGTCTCTGTCCCTTCTACAGCTGATCTTTCAAGACATCACGGTGTTCTCCAGTGCCACTCTTCTGGCTATATTCCCAAAGAACGCTGTTTGTCGCTTTCTTTAAGTTGCGTATAATGATCTACCTACATTAGCTTCTCCCATTTGTTGGTATGCAAGCAGTCGAAGGCAATTGCAACAGTCGTCACAGAAACAACATGTGTCCCCAGATTGTTACAAATTTGTTCGACCTAAACAATGTCATTCCGTCGTGTGCTAGTAAAGTCGCCTGTACTCTTCACTAACTTGCCAAGACATCAACTATCAGCAAAAAATTCTGGTGTTGACTGCGAACGTCCTATACAGGATATGCAACTAACTTTTTTTTAAAAAAAACTGTTCACTAACGGTATAAATATTGTTGTTTGTCGCCTTACTTAACAATGCAATTGGCTTACGAGTGGCTTTCGAACCCTCAATGTTACAGCATTCTGTTTTCCTTGCCTGAAAAGTAAGACTTACAAATAACCAATATCGTGATTTGGTTAGTTAGCCAGTTGAGTAATCGATTGATCAGTTACGAGTAGTTGGCTGATGTGTTGGTTGCTTGGTTGAAAATTCTCCAGAAGACCGTAGTGTATTAACTTGTAATTTCGGTGCGTTGATGTTTACGTAGTTTCTATCGGAGTAAAGATTGTGTGGAGACTTTCCTCCCGAATTATTAACATTTCCACGGGGATTTTGTTGCAAAGCTTTCCTTTCCCTCTACAAGCTCAGAAACCCACAGAATGTTTCAGACTGCTCGGAATCTCACACTTTTGAAAGGGCATGGAGATTCTTATAACTTTAACCAAATTGTGGAACAAGTCTGTGGGTGGTTCTCGCCGTGAAGGCGTAACCACAACCATGTCTTGACCAAAGTGAGACGTGGCCTGGTTTAATTAACTCAGGGGCGGGATCTCGTATCAGGAAGTGGGCACTATAAATATATCTGAGAATTTGAAGTAGACTTTCTTGAAGCTAACTGTAATATTCCATAAAATGAAAAGGGGAATTGGGCTAAAGGACAGATGATTGAGTTTTATAGCACCCATCTTACTCAATCTCTTTCTGCAGATAGCTAACTGCCTGCTAAAAGCGCCACACACAGCACAAACTCCGTTGCTCCGGCGACCACCACCAATGGTCTCCGCGAAACCAAACTACACAGCCTAAGTATAATTCACGAACCCAGAATCTAAAAAGATCTCCCAGCGAGCCCCACATCATCATTATACCCCTTACCCTGAACCTCAGATCTAAACACTTGATAGAGTCCGAAAACAAACCCCCAACTTTCAGAGCACTATGTTGACAAATAAATCACTTCGCCATGACGATTCCCACACAAAATAAAATAAATAGGTATGTTATGATCCTGCGGCTGAACTTCTTCTTCTGCTTGTTATTATTGGTGTTGTTGTTGATGTTGATGTTGTTGTTGTTGTTGTTGTTGTTGTTGTTGTTGTTGTTGTTGTTGTTGTTGTTGTTGTTGTTGTTCTTCTTCTTCTTCTTCTTCTTCTTCTTCTTCTTCTTCTTCTTCTTCTTCTTCTTCTTCTTCTTCTTCTTCTTCGTTTTGTTGTTGGTGCTGTTGTTGTTGTTGCTGCTGCTGCTGCTGTTGTTGTTATTGTTGTGTTGTTGTTGTTGTTGTTGTTGTTGTTGTTGTTCTTCTTCTTCTTCTTCTTCTTCTTCTTCTTCTTCTTCTTCTTCTTCTTCTTCTTCTTCTTCTTCTTCTTCTTCTTCTTCTTCTTCTTCTTCTTCTGTTGTTGTTGTTGTTGTTGTTGTTGTTGTCTTCTTCTTCTTCTTCTTCTTCTTCTTCTTCTTCTTCTTCTTCTTCTTCTTCTTCTTCTTCTTCTTCTTCTTCTTCTTCTTCTTCTTCTTCTTCTTCTTCTTCTGCGATAAACGTTTGCTATGCTTGGTGCATAGCATCCATTGCAGTAAGTATTTCAGGATCCTCTCCAGTGCTACGGAGTTCGTGCACTGAGCTGAGATTCTCCGGACTCAGGCTTGAAGTTAGGAGTAGAACGGTGCACTTATGGGTTACACCCGTGTGCCATGATTGTCGTGAAATACTGAAGAGTTAACGATTCCCAGATGGACGACTGTATACACCGACTAACCAGGTAGGAGAAGGGTTAACCAACAAAGGAGTGACCAGGCGCATATGTTTCTAGGTCAAGACCCAGAAGGAGGCCAACAGTACAGGTAACCTGGCGCGTGGAAAAATTGGTTTGCGACAAAGGCAGACAGCATTATTGGATAGCATATTGCGGTCTGAATGTATGAATAATGGAGAAGTTTCAGATCTGTAATTTTCCACTAACAATGATCATGCAGTCTGGATGTGAGGTGTCCAGCTATGTCAAGGACTATGCGGCGAAAATGACCGATATAAAGAGGGTCAATTCTTTGTGTAAGTTTAGTGTGTGTTCCAAACTGACCTGAAGGAGATATGTTCTTGAGTGGGAATAGAAATACACGTCCCTAATGATGGAAAGAGGGGATAATAGTGTGTTATTCGATAAGTGTTTTTTCGATTCCAGGAACATAGATGCCTAAATAAGGTATAAAGATATTATATATAGTTTAGCATAGGAATATAGATGTGAATGAATAGCCTTTACCATTGCTTTCTATTAGTAGATAGTTTAGACTTTGGTGAATTCATATGTCCTATGCGGGTGTTCACTTCGGAAGCCTTGTCATTATGGCTGGAGAAGGACACTTGCATAAGTAGTAGTAAGGGGCGGACGCTTATCACTGGATTTGTTATACTTTTCCAGGTTCCACTCTCCTAGTGAAAGCAGAGAAGAGATGAAGAGGAATACCCTTGAACAAATAAAGTACTTACATGGAACCAAACAGAATATGAACATATTTACGATGAAGAAAGAAATAAGTTAAATAAAATACAGAACACTGTATGCTCAAACGAATATACCACAAAACCCTTAAAAGGAAAGGATGTTAAACTGTGGCAAGCAGGGATACTTACAACTACATACGTATTGTAAGAATAAAGAATAAATAAGAGACAAGCCAAACAGTAATAGTAATCGAAGAACTGTGGCGATGTGGTGGTTTTTCGATGCTGGATACTTACCGTCATGAAACAGATTCAGGAGCATTCATAAACCTACGGGACTTTTATTACGGTACCTTGACTCTGTGGTGAACAGTTGTTGTTTCAAACAATCACGGATTTACCATTAGATGCAAGCATACGGATCCTCCGGGTGAGCTCTGTCCTGTTTGATGTGCTGTCCTGTGATCTTGAAGAATGAAAGGGCGAGAAGCAACCACGCTGATAGACATTCAGAGTTCATAACTGGCAACCACACTAGAAGAACATACCAACTACATAGACAATATCCATACATACACCAGACATAGTTTTATTAATAAATCTTTTATCTTATCGTTGAAAGGAACTGTTGTCGGAGTATGTGTTGAGGGAATAATAGAGAGAGAGAAAGAAATAGATATATGGAAGGGAAGACAGAAGAGAGGAGTGTAGACCAAAGTCAGTCAATAATCCCAACAGATAATAAGTTTAAAGATGTGCTTGTTGAGTCCAGTCTTCTCTCGGGAATTTAACAGGACATAATTGGTGGAGCGAGCGGGGTAACATACATTATACCCATATGACCTGAATGCATAACATGGCATATGAATAAAGGGGTACTTGCATATTGACACAGGCATAGCGGAGTACCTACATGTTGGGACATACTGATTGGAATAAATAGAAGTATATATTGATGACTTTTAATGGAAGGACGTCCATTGGATATATGGTGCCATTACATTTATGGTAGAAACATTTCATTAATGCTGGTGACTTTGCAGTGAGAAAGTTCCAGACAGAGTGAATGTGGATAGGTGGTAAGACACATTACATACCTAGTCACACGGTCACACGTCTACATAAGTCTTTATCCTATATCTCCTCTTGTGGATGAGAGAGTGGTTGTGATGTACTGTGTGGTGTTGGAGATTTATAATAATTAATAGATATAGATAAATGATATAGGTTCTAGGTAGAGTATCGGTTTATAGTGAGTATTCTTTACTGCTTTGAGGTGTCTTTACTCAACGTGCTGACTTACCTACTTTAACTATGGCCACTCCCAAACTAACTACAGCCGAACTGAGGGCAAACGGAGAGGAAATTGGGTTGGCTGGTTCAGACTTAACTGATTACATCCAAGAAAGAGAGCGAGAGATTCGTCAGGCGGAACGAGAAGATCGAAAGACTGAGTTGGAAGTGAGAAGAATAGAGGTGGAGACCAAGCGACTGGAAATGGAACAAGAAGCCAAGAAAATGGACCAGGAGACCAAGCGACTGGAAATGGAACAGGAGACCAAGAAACTGGAAATGGAACAGAATGCCAGGAGACAAGAAATGGAACATGAATACCGCTTGAAAGAGTTAGAACTCAAGACACAAACTAAGGGTGAAATAGATGCAGCAGAAGGAAGTTCATCTTCACCTGGGGCAACCCACATGAGTGGACAGGGTTACCATGCCATGAAGTTTCCCTTGGCGGTCTTTGATGAAAGTAAAGAGAAGATATACCAGTTTTTGGATCGTTTCGAGGCTATGGCAGTCGCTATGGGACTGGATAGAACCAGATGGGCTCTTAAAGTATCCCAGTCTTTACGTGGTTCGGGCTACGAGGTCTACACACGCCTACCACCAGGACAGGAAAATCAGTATGAGGAATTGAAAGCAGCTTTGATGAAACATTATGAAGTCACAGCACAAACGTATAGGAAGAAGTTTAGATCGTCTAGACGAGAGCCGGGAGAACTATTCGCCGCCTACAGTCTGAGGCTGAAATCCTATCTCCAGAAATGGATGGACTTGGCAGAATTCAAGAGGGAGTATGAGAGTCTCGAAGAGATGATGGTGGTAGACCAAATGCGAAAGCAAATGTCGAAACCTCTCAGAACTTTCTTGGGAGAACAAGGGGCGGAACGGATTGATGTTGTGAATAAGCTGGCGGAACGATTCGTGGAAGTACATGGTGAAACTGAGGAACTAAGTACACAAACCAAAGGTCAGGAGAAACCAGAGAAAAAGAAACCTAAAAACTGGGAAGGAGAAAAAGGGGAACCTTATATAAAGCACACAGAGGAGAGTTCAGAGAAGGTAAAGGTAGGAAACCAGAGCACCTCGAATTCTCAAGCGAAACGACAGTGGTCTGAAAAGTGGTGTTCGTTTTGCAAGGCGGCCTCCCACAACACCAAAGACCGCAGATCGAAACCTAAAAGTTCTTACTTCGCAGCATGCAAAGTGATTCCTACATCGGTGATCACAGACAAGGCTGAGGTCGGCGAAGGAGAAAGGAACAAAAAGGACACAGGGAAACCTAGGAAGGGAACAGGGTGCACACACTGCCAGTCGATAACACATAATACTGTGGACTGCAGATGCAAGGCAAACGACGCCAATTGCATAACCAACCTCGAGGAAGTAAAAGAGGAAGGCAAGAAAACGGTCAAGGAGATGAAAGGCACTCAGGACCAAGAGAGACCACCTGTGGTGGAACTGATTGAAGTAAATGGCCAACAGGTTGCTTGTCTCTACGATACCGGTTTGGATGGGGAAGCGGTGGTGGATGCCAGCTTGGTAAGCCCAGACCAACTTACAGGGGAGACCATAGAAATACAGCCGGCAATGAGGAGTGCTGTTACCATGACGCTGCCAATCGCCAAGGTGGAGATTAAATCCAGGTACGTCACGGGCATTATTCCAGCTGCTGTATTATCTGACTCCTTATTTCCAATGATCATTGGCACGAAATATGTCTTTTTGGGGATGCCCAAACAGCAAGCCCACAAGGGAACAGTAGTCAGTGGATCTCAAGGGAAGGAAAAAGAGGCAGAGACACTATGCGACAACTCAGGGATAGGAGAATTGCATACTGCCCAGAGGAAGGATACTACGTTGCATCCTTGCTACAGGAAGCTGCAAAGAAGTGCTGAGCCACCAGAACGGGGACAGTACTTTCTGAAGAATCAACTACTCTATCGGAGAGCTGGGAGGGAAGATAACCTGCATGAGCAGTGGGTGGTTCCAGAGACCCACCGTCCTCACATTCTTCAGAGTGGACACATCATCGGCGAGAATCGACATATGGGTGTCAGAGAGACCTTGCAGCAAATATCCGGCCATTATTGCTGGCCAGGAATGACCGGAGATGTACGCCGGTGGGTGAAGTCTTGTTCGGAGTGCCAGAGAGCACCACCCAACAAGCGAATTAAGAGGAAACTAGCTCTTAAAGTGGAAGACAAAGTGGAAGTGTGGAGTCCAGCAGAGACCAATATACTCCAAGTAGGATGGAAAGGACCTTATCCTGTGGAAAAGGTGGTGTCCAAGAACATCTACAAAATACGGATCGGGGAAGAGAAGAAAAATCTCCCTAGACATCTCATTAGGAAATATGAAGAGAGATCCGGGAGCAAAACTTCGCACTTTATGGTGATGGCAGCCATTGGGACAAAGGTTACCAGTCCAGACGAAGACCAAAGATCGCCAGTACAACATAGGAGGGCCTATGGGACAGTACATGATAGGTCAGATTTACCCAACGACAGGAGGAGGGAAATCACAAGTCAGGGAAAGGACAAGAGTGAAAGTTTCACCGGTAACCAAGTTCAGAAGGGGTGGGTAACGTCGGGAAAAGCGAGAATTACCCAGGACTCCAACCAAAGATTGGCTGACCAGATACAATATCGCCCAAGAGGGTCCTGGAAGCAAAAGTCCAGGAGATTTGGGAAAGACGACTCGGTCCATCGAGGACGAGGTGGAACCTCCCCAGAGGCAAAGCCGGGGGAAACCAAGAGGACATGGAAGCAGTGTTACAATCAGGATGGGACAATCCGTCTGTATTGTGAGCCGTCGCTGACTCAAGTCGAAAGTAGGTCGACTGAACGTACAGGAGCGAGGAGCCAACACTAGTTTCAGTCGTTAGTAGTATAGTAGGGTGTCAATTAGAGCGCCTACTGGATAATGAAGTGAGCAATGTGAGGATCCAATCATATCATCAACACGTGATGTTAATAGCTACTTAGCAGAAGCTCAACGCACGGTGGATGTGATGGACGTTGTTGCTGCAACTGGACTTCACAATGGAATACATCCTTGGTAAGGAGAATGTAGGAGCGGATTTGATATCCAGACATCCAGCTCCGGAGGAAGAAGACTAGGGTTGTGGATCATGGGAATCAAACCTACAGTGAGAAAGATTCGACGCGGTCTAATCTCTTAAGAGGGGGCCTATGTCGTGAAATACTGAAGAGTTAACGATTCCCAGATGGACGACTGTATACACCGACTAACCAGGTAGGAGAAGGGTTAACCAACAAAGGAGTGACCAGGCGCATATGTTTCTAGGTCAAGACCCAGAAGGAGGCCAACAGTACAGGTAACCTGGCGCGTGGAAAAATTGGTTTGCGACAAAGGCAGACAGCATTATTGGATAGCATATTGCGGTCTGAATGTATGAATAATGGAGAAGTTTCAGATCTGTAATTTTCCACTAACAATGATCATGCAGTCTGGATGTGAGGTGTCCAGCTATGTCAAGGACTATGCGGCAAAAATGACCGATATAAAGAGGGTCAATTCTTTGTGTAAGTTTAGTGTGTGTTCCAAACTGACCTGAAGGAGATATGTTCTTGAGTGGGAATAGAAATACACGTCCCTAATGATGGAAAGAGGGGATAATAGTGTGTTATTCGATAAGTGTTTTTTCGATTCCAGAAACATAGATGCCTAAATAAGGTATAAAGATATTATATATAGTTTAACATAGGAATATAGATGTGAATGAATAGCCTTTACCATTGCTTTCTATTAGTAGATAGTTTAGACTTTGGTGAATTCATATGTCCTATGCGGGTGTTCACTTCGGAAGCCTTGTCATTATGGCTGGAGAAGGACACTTGCATAAGTAGTAGTAAGGGGCGGACGCTTATCACTGGATTTGTTATACTTTTCCAGGTTCCACTCTCCTAGTGAAAGCAGAGAAGAGATGAAGAGGAATACCCTTGAACAAATAAAGTACTTACATGGAACCAAACAGAATATGAACATATTTACGATGAAGAAAGAAATAAGTTAAATAAAATACAGAACACTGTATGCTCAAACGAATATACCACAAAACCCTTAAAAGGAAAGGATGTTAAACTGTGGCAAGCAGGGATACTTACAACTACATACGTATTGTAAGAATAAAGAATAAATAAGAGACAAGCCAAACAGTAATAGTAATCGAAGAACTGTGGCGATGTGGTGGTTTTTCGATGCTGGATACTTACCGTCATGAAACAGATTCAGGAGCATTCATAAACCTACGGGACTTTTATTACGGTACCTTGACTCTGTGGTGAACAGTTGTTGTTTCAAACAATCACGGATTTACCATTAGATGCAAGCATACGGATCCTCCGGGTGAGCTCTGTCCTGTTTGATGTGCTGTCCTGTGATCTTGAAGAATGAAAGGGCGAGAAGCAACCACGCTGATAGACATTCAGAGTTCATAACTGGCAACCACACTAGAAGAACATACCAACTACATAGACAATATCCATACATACACCAGACATAGTTTTATTAATAAATCTTTTATCTTATCGTTGAAAGGAACTGTTGTCGGAGTATGTGTTGAGGGAATAATAGAGAGAGAGAAAGAAATAGATATATGGAAGGGAAGACAGAAGAGAGGAGTGTAGACCAAAGTCAGTCAATAATCCCAACAGATAATAAGTTTAAAGATGTGCTTGTTGAGTCCAGTCTTCTCTCGGGAATTTAACAGGACAATGATGTTGATCCGTCGACAAAAGTAAACTAAACTAAACTGAACTAAACTAACGTAAACATCCATTGTAATGCGTAGGTGTCCTCTTGCTAGCCCCGTGCCACTTGGGCCAACATCTTCCGACTTAAGAGGGCTGAGTGGTCTCGAGGTATGGTGTCCGCCTTGAGTGCTGGAGGTCCCGGGTTCAGGCCCCGGCGAGGACCGGGATTTATTTAAAAAATCCACCTCGTCTTCCAGTAATAAAATTTCCCCTGGTCTCTGGGTAGTGAGATCGGACGCCCGTGTGTATTGTTGCGCACGTAAAAAATCCCTTGGCAGTTAGAAATCGAAAAAGAGTAGCCTAACGGCGCTGCCCGGGCAAAATTTCGAGTTAAAAATCTACCCAAAGTATTTCAGGATCCTCGCCGATGCAACGGAGTTCGTGCATTGAGCTGAGTTTCTCCAGACTCAGGTTTGAGTTAGGAGGAAAACTGAGCACTTATGGGTTAAACCGTGTGTCGTGATGTTGATCCAACGACTAAACTAAACTTCCGACTTTGACCGATGAGATTTCTTTTCTCGATTCCCGCTCCCATAGGCAGACTGACTGCCTGGGCTCTAGGGCTCTGCTTGTCCACATTTTCTGTCGTGCTTTGTTGAATTAGCCTGTGTTCTTACAAGAACTTCCACAAGGCAGTGATGTTTGGGCATTCTGTGTGTTCTTCACGTAGATATATTTCCTTATAAGCTCCATCAGCCATCTTCTTTGCTCCTTTATTCTGTCCTATCAAGCATAGACTTTTGCCAGGGTGCACAGATATAAATGTCAACGCACAGGAACAATAAACACACGTACAAAAATTACAAGGATATCAAGCCAGGGTGAACAAAATTTCCAGTGGGAAAATTAATAAAAGAAGAATAAAGAAAAGTTTTGCTATTTTAAACACATTACACTTATCTGTTTAGACGTCGAAAAACAGTTTAATATGAGGACACGAAAAGATCAAATTCCTTCTAATGACAAAGAAAAAGACACGATATTTTTAAACACATTTACCGCTTACCTGGTTACCTGGACAGGCTGAGCGGCGTCGTCATGCAATCGATAGGTAACGTATTTAATTCACATAATCTTATAACATATGCTTGGTCTTTTTCCGCTTTTACGTAACGTCTTTGTAAAGATTTGGTCATCTGAGTGTAGCCTTGGTTACTTTTTAAAGCAGAATCTTCACTGAGTATGCAACAACAAGCGAAATAAAAGGAGTAAGTAAATATATCATCCTGGCTCGGGTTGTGAGCCCCAGCAAGAATAATTCCACCCAAATCGTTAGATAACGATATATTGAATGTGGAACAATAAAAGCTCACTTGTATTGGTTCACATTAGTAAGTTATTGAAAACCATCACGCCACAGCCGTGCATCATGAAGAATGAGCAGACCACGTTGTGTGGAAAACTTACGCACGTGAGGCTATCTCAGTTCACAGTCATGCGTCCTTGTAGTCGCTTGCATTTTAGCGGTTATGATGGAGAACGACAAAGAACGAAAACGGCGACACCGGTTATCGATCGATATGTCTATTAACGTGAGTGAGGCAAACCAGCATGGATTGCTTGGAGGGCGGCGCTGCAGTGAGCTAGTTTGCTTTCTGGCGATCTGCGGTGTAGCTATGTTGGTGTGTGCGCGAATGTAGTGATCTGTCTGGGGTAATGGAGAGCTTACGGAAATGACGGACGTGAACGGGAAATAAAGCCATCGTTCTTTGTTAGGGGTAAATAAATGTAGGGGGTACGCAGTGCTAAATATAATGTTGCAAACAAAGGTTAGAGTTTAAGACGACAAAATTGAAGTGAGAACAGAGGATAAATATGGGGCTTGACACCGTATATCCAACAGCTGCCGCAGTGTAGTGGCCAGATACTAGCCTGCCCGCCGGGCGAATATGGGTTCGATCCAAATTGGGACAGATTCGAATTTTAAAATAAATGCGGCAGATATGATACTGACCATATCACACAAGTGCCGATTGATTTACAACTATATCTGATTAAATTCATGGGATGATTAATCGTCTTACCCGACATCCCGTATTTGTCATGGTCTTGTATATCGCCGAAATATTGCCTTTGCATTATAATACAACATGTTTGCTCCCATATAAACAATTTTGAAGTCCTAAATGTGACACACCCCTACTTCCCATTTTCCAGCCTCCATTTTTGTTTGGTCCAAACCTACATTTTGCTTCGCACTGAATCTGTTAAGGACCTAACAGCATATGCCCAATTTGCCTCATCATTCATCATTGGCACCTTGCCGCCTTGACAGACGATAGTTTGTTACATTGTGCTTCAAAAAGGCATAACTACAACCCATGGCGGTAGCGAATGTGACTGATCAGACCAATTCGCGCTGCAAATGTTCGTCGAAATTGGATGCATGTGAACATATGGTCATTTTCACCATCACGCACCACTTTACGTCTCACGAGCTCAGTGTGTGACCTATCTGCAATCATTGTCTCCTTTTTTCAATTTGCCTAAAGGTGTGTAAAAAGGTCCTTCAGTTACACTTAGTTACTGACCATGTAATCAACTCTCCTCAATGGCACGTTAAAGGGTCTTTTATATCTGCAACATTATTTGGCTTATGTATATTTCAGCTTTTAAATAAAAAAGTTCGTTGCATATCCTTTACAGGACGTTTTCAGTCAACCCAACATATTTTGGACTGTTTCTGATGTCTTGGCAAGTTTACGTTCAGTAGTTTGCTATTGCTTTCTGAACGGCCGACATTCATACCAGTGTATGAAAACCAGCGCAAGGCGGTCTTCTTCCAAATCTTCCGCGGTTTGGTTTCGAACGCGGTATGCGTGATTGCTAATTGCGTTCGCGACCCCTTCGTCACAACAAAAATAGTAAACAAATAAATAAATTTAAAGGCCTGACATTACATTCCACTGGAAGGTGATCTATCTGGGTGAGGAAGCTAGACAGAAACACTGTTGTAGGCTGAGGTTTAAAACCTCATTGGGCAGTCAGTGGCCAAGTGGTATACACAAGTCTTATTCTATTTATTTCACCCCGACGTGGGGAAACACATTTTACTCCACACACTCTGCGAGGAGAGACTGACATTCTAATTAAATTTATATGAAAGCCCAAAGACTGTTTCATTATGTATGTTTAGGAAATTGTGGTTTCGTCTGCCACAATAAATAATTAAGTTCCTATATTCACGACGTTCCGACAATAATTTCTATAAAGTGTATCATGACGATAGATATGCTATGATATGCGCTGTTCAGTGCGTAATAACGTCGTTGTAAGATACATCTGTTCTGTTCAGTGTGTAATAACGTTGCTGTAAGATATGTCTGCTCTGTTCAGTGCGTATCATTAACGTCTCTGTAAAATAGATCGTTTTTAGACAGTGCAAATCATCATCGTTTAAGATACATCTGTTTTGTTCTGTCCGGTGCCGATTATCATCGTTGTACTACTGTTGATCCGTTCTATCCTGTCCATAGCGTATTATCAGCTTTGTAATGTTGATCTGTTCTATCCTGTCAGGTGCAGATTATCAAATATGGAATGGTGATCTGTTCTATCCATAGCAGATTATCAGCTGTGTAGTATTGATCTGTTCTATTCTGTACGATGCAGATTATCAGCGTTGTAATGTTGACGTGTTCTATTCTGTACGGTGCAGATTATCAGCTGTGTAGTATTGATCTGTTCTATTCTGTACGATGCAGATTAGCAGCGTTGTACTATTCATCTGTTCTGTCCAGTGCGGATTATCAACGTTGTAATGTTGATCTGTTCTGTCAAGTGCAGATCATTATTTACGTTTTTTACTTACACTTAGTTACTAACCATGTAACCAACTCTCCTCAATGGCAAGTAAAAGGGTCGTTTATATCTGCAACATTAGTTGGCTTATGTATATTTCAGCTTTTAAATAAAAACGTTAGTTGTATTTCCTTTACAGGACGTTTGCAGTCAACTCCAACATATTTTGGTTCTAAGTGTGAGATGGTAGAACATGACCGCCCACGCTTATCGGCATGTCACATGATGGATGGATGGATGGTTCTGTCCATAGAAGATTATCAGCGTTGTAATGTTGATCTGTTCTATTCTGTCTGATGTAGATTATCAGCCTTGTAATGATGATCTGTTCTGTCCAGTGCAGATTATCAAGATTGTAATATTGGTCTCTTCTGTCCAGTCCGGATTATCAACTTTGTAATGTTGACCGGTCTCTGGGGCTAAGGGCTTGCGAACGAGGTTTGTTAGCCCGTATACCCGGGTTCGAAACACTGCGGTGCTGGTTTTCTTTCTTCGAAAAAAGTATAGGAGCCGGTCGTACAGAAAGCAATGGTATCACACGATTTTCTTACGATAAGGGCGTGTGATGGTCGTTGTCTAGGTAACGATACTCCTGGTGTGTCAATTGAGCTCTCTCACTGTCTTACACTATGACTCACCCCCGCAGTGCACATTCACCAGTCAGTAAACAAGATCGAGTTTGGCGCACATAATCCTTTAATACAGAAATAACACAGACCCACGGACAAACGGAACATGTTTATAAATCCAGAACACAATGTAATCCACCGAAGAGATATATATATTCCTCACAACTCTACACGCACACATCAATGCCTTCTCAAGGCCTGCTGAATCTCAAATTCATAGACATTTAGTCCAGCTACTATCCACGGCTGGATCTCACACAATACGACCCACCCACTGGGTCGGAGCCTCTGCTCACTATGTAACCCACTCTGGGTTTTAGGACTGCATTCACAGATCGGAGAATCACACAACACAGTTCTCCGTCGACTACCGACTCGTTCGGTAGTCTAAAACTCAACTCCCTTGTCTTAAAACGACCTGACCCGTAGTCGGTCTCTGCTCTCACTGAGTTTCCAGTCTCCTGCCTTCACACAACACTCACTGTCTTTCGCCCCATCCACCCTAGGGGTTTTTCTCTACCCTCACTATTTTATTTCTCAGGACTGGCTGTTTTTCTCATAGCCAGGTCAGTCACTTTACTGTCTCCCACTTTCATCCATTCTTTCTCATGCCCGGTCACTCAACTCACTGTCAATGACCCATGCTTATGTCAAATGGCAAACTAATGAACGTAACATTTGCCTAGGAATCACGAAGAGCAAAAATGCTGGGGTTGATTGCTACGTCCTGTGAAGGACATGCAACTTAATTTTAATTTAAAAAAAAAATGTTGATCTGTTCTGTCATGTGTAGATAATTATCTACGTTTTAATGGTGTTATGTTCTGTCCATAGCGAATTATCAACGTTGTAATGTTGATCTGTTCTGTCCGGTTCAGATTATCAGCGTTCTAGTGTTGATTTGTTCTGTCCAGCACATATTGTCAACGCTGTAATGTTGATCTATTCTATTCCATCGATAGTGTATTATCAACGTTGTAATGTTGATAATCCATAGCGGATTATCATGTTAATGTCAACTGTGACGAGAAGGAAAATGTTGAAGTGCTACATAACCTTTACTGTTATATGGACGTGAAACATGGCCAGAGAGCATACACTTTGAAAAACGTCTGATAGCAATGGAGATGTGGTTTCTGAGAAAAATGCAAAGAATACCACGGGCAGATAGAAAAACCAATGGCCATGTCCTGCAAGAAACAAATGAATACCATAAACTAACTAGAGAAATTAGACCATTGTTTAAGTACGTTATAATAAGAAATATAGTAAACTTAGTGACAGCTGACATGATTGTGAAGTAAAGAACAAGGGGTAGGCAGAGAGATAAA
The DNA here is from genome assembly GCA_014155875.1 of Cepaea nemoralis. NCBI lineage: Eukaryota > Metazoa > Mollusca > Gastropoda > Stylommatophora > Helicidae > Cepaea > Cepaea nemoralis. Next base: position 53,389 of record JACEFZ010005164.1, on the reverse strand, counting down.
TACCTGGATAGCTTGGCAAAATGACATAATGGAGACAAGAACACAGAGCTGACCCACGACTCTGATGATTGTGTGAGATGGCCAAACGTAACCGCTCACACTCACCGGCATGGCACATGATGATGAAGATAGCCCCATCTGATCGGTACAGTAGTCATCTGTGTAAGATAGACCTGTTCTGGCCAGTACCGTTTTTCATCGATATAAGATTGATCTGTTGCGATTTGTTTTTTCTATTCAGTTCAATTTATCATCACTAAAATTTAGATCTGCGCTATACAGTTCAATTTATCACCACTAAAATGTAGAATTACTCTAAACAGTTCAATTTATCAATATATAGAATATGTTCTATTCGTTTCAATTTATGATCCCTAAAGTATAAATATGTTCTATTCTATTTATCTTCACTAAAATGTGGATATGTTCTATTCAGTCAAATGCCGTGAATTATCACTGCTAAATAGAGCTGTTCTCTTCTGTTCACAGCAGGATGCATCAGTGCATTTGGAAAACAGAAGTCAAGATAAAGCAAACTACCCGGTGCTTCTGGATTCAAATACACATACGTCGTCATTATTTCTTCTTCTTCTTCTTCGTTTGCTGCTGCTGCTGATCTATATTCCCTGTTGGAGCCTGTCCCCTTTACTTCTCTGGACATTTCTATGTACCTATTTTAGGCTAGGTCGACCTAAGATGCCTGCTCAATTAAAAAAAAAAAAAATCAACCTAGAGTGTGATTTGAACACACGACCACAGGTCAGGAAGGGGTCATTGGCAGTTTCTCTGTGTGGCAATAAACTCATGGCACCCAGCGACCATCTGAAGTCCTGAAACACATGAAAGAATTGAGCTGGACTGCACTAAAGGGACACATTCAATGCGTAAATCAGCAAACACGGAAAGTGGAATTAGCTGTACAAGAATAAAATCACAAGTGACAACATGCACGCTGATGAAATAGCCCACGCCAGCGCACAAAAACAAAACGACACTGATAAATCTATAGTTAAAACACTACAAAAGAGCCATTTAAGGTCTCCGAGACGCTTGAATCCAAGGGAGGCCACTGATTGTTATGCCATACACGTAGTAGTAGTAGCATAGTCTTCTTTTTTTTTTTTTTGTGCCCCAATATAAACATCCATATCTCAGTAACCAACTGAGGGAAAATTATGAGATTTAGTATATAAACTTATCATTATGTCCACCCAACAAAAAATTTTTTGTTCTGGAGATTTTACAGCAGATTTCAAAGTTTGTTTATATGCGGTATATAATTTACAGGTCTGAGATGAAATTATTACAGCGTAGCCAGACAATCAGCGCTCAGTGTTGAATATTGTACGTTTTTTCACGGGATTAGCCTTATGCCAACTCCCCGCGTTGTTTAAACTAGAACGGTTCATTCAGAGGTGTCTCAAAATGTGGGTTATTTCATGAAACCTGATTAATATGTTGTTGTTGTTGTTTTTATTTTTTTTAAAATCTTACCACTTATCGCTAACATTGAAATGTGTGAATATTTTTCAATGGGATTGAATGCGAAATTATACACTTCGAAGAATCGCTATGAAATTGTACACATACTTTTGTCAAGGAGCTGATCGCAGGAAACTGTTTTATATTATTACATATTCCGAAAAAAAGAACAATGCATGCATTGGGTTTGAGTAAACGGGCATTTTATCGATGGGTGCGAGAATCTGGAATTAAACCACCACGCTATAACCAAACGGTATGTAGAAAGATTATTGTAGACAGCTTTGACAAAGATGTCATAAGGAGAGCTATTATGAAAATGCTTTAAAAAGTCGCTTGATATACGACAGGGTTGACTTCATTGCACCGGGTTTTATCCCAAATGGCTCGGTCTCTTTCCGCAGCGCGGAAAGCATCGCACAAAGCACGAACTCCGCAGCTCTAGCGACGACCCACATAGGTCTCCGAAAAATTTTACTCGTGAACCGAAGGATGCGGCCCGGAATCGAACCCACGACCTTTGGAGCCCGAGTCAAAAGGCTTGACCACTTCGCCACGGAGACTCCTAAAATTATAAAAATTTTGGATTTTATATCCAGGATTATCCAGCATTATAAAAATGCTGGATGCCAAAGAAACAGTGACTGTAATAAAACTTAGGGTGTGATTCAGAAAGAACAATAACATAGAGCTATCCAAAACAACTTTGTGGAAAATTATAAGGATATTATCTTCACTATTTGAAAGTACAAGGGCGGTAGAAATAATCTTTGCGAGAAACCGCATTTAGGAGCCATGAGAAGCAGATACCTAAGTGAAATAAGGGAAATGCGCAAAGAAAATTATGGCATAGTGTGTTTGGATGAAATGTGGATCAATGCGCACCACACAAGTGATAAGGAATGACAATCAGTGGATGGACAGATAAAGCGATATGTGCCCAATAGTATAGGACAGCTTTTGGTCATGGCCTATGCTGGTAATACGCATAATGGCTTACAACAGAATGCTGGGCTCGTGTTCGTATCAAAGCATACAGACAATAGGGATTATCATAATAAGATGAATGGTAATGTATTTAGAGATTGGCTCGAGAATACCGTTCTTCCATCCCTAGATAGACTGTCGTGTCCAATTATGGACAATGCATGATATCAATGTTGTTGCCCAAGAAGACAATGCCTACAGCATCGAGCACAAAGGGAGCAATAAAGATATGACTCCGAATGGAAAACATACCATTTCCAGAAACGTATTTCTAGCTAGAATTGTTGTCCCTTGTAAAACAGACGCCAAAAAGCAAGACATATCAAATCGACAAGTTGATAGAAGAGCATCGTCATGGGTGCTGAGACTTCCGCCGTACCATTCTCATTTTAACCATATAGAACTTGTGTGGGCTAAAATTAAAAGACAGGTGGCAGCTGACAATACTATATTCAAATTGTCTGACGTCAGGATACTAATCCAGTCCGCGCTATTAAATATTGATAAAAGTGAGGAAAAAGTACTGGAAAAATGTGAGGACCATGTATTGAAAAAGGAAGAGGATTATTGGAGAATGGATGGATTGAATTTTATGCAACCGAGAGCAGTCATCAACCTACTGGAATCGTCCGACACAGATTAAGGTCTGAGCAGATCACAGTCCTTAATCCACGTGCACACCAACTGGGATGTTTTGCTACAAATATTCAGAAGAATTGCAGGCCCTAAACATTACAGCATCTGCATAATGTCAATAGCAACAGTTTGTATTCCACAGTGATGAATTTTCAATTCCGCAAGCCCTCAGCATTGACAAACAACTGTATTGAAAACACACACACACACACACACACACACACACACACACACACACACACACACACACACACACACACACACACACACACTAAACGCATTGAATACCAACAGAAGAGTAATATTGCGGTGGAAACTGACATATTGTGGCATAACAAGAAACGTGAGAGCAAACACGTTGTCAAATTAGGGGACAACACACGTGCATACGAATCAATCTATAAACTTCAATGAAAAGAGGACCAACATCTTGGTCGTTAAGAAGAAAGCCCACTACAGAGACACTGACAACTATTTTCATGGCGCAAAACAGGTAATCATGTTCTGTCTCTGAACGGTAAACAGCAGAGTAGACAATCTTTCACGAAGACTCAAAGCGGGTCTGTCACTCATGTGTACGTGTGAACAAACTACACAGACAGCTGAACAGATCCTTAAAAATGGACACATGATGACTAAATTGCGGTATCATTTCTGGTTACTCCATACGCACATTAACGCACAGCTATTTGGAAGCTTTCACGAACTCAATATAAAAAGCTAACACGAATACTTGTGTACACATTATTAACCAGCATTTGGAGAGACAAGAAGGAAATGAAAAATAAGGTAAGAAATATATTCCTTCTACTTTCCTGTTAATTTACAAATTATTTACTCCATGCCTCTGTAAATTCTCTGTCTTTACTAATATTACACATTACGCTCCTCTCGGGATTCTCCGTGGTGAAGTGGTCAAGCCGTCTGACTCGGGCTCCGAAGGTTGTATGTTCGATTCCGGGCCGCGTCCTTCATTTCACGAGTGCATTTTTTTCGGAGACTCCCGAGGGTCGTCGCTGGAGGAACGGAGTTCGCGCTTTATGCGACGCTTTCCGCGTTGCGGAAAGAAATTGAGCCATATGGTATAAAAACCCGATGCAATGCAGCCGACCCTGTCGATTTTAAGCTACTTCTTTCATTGCACCCACTCCCATACGAATCCGGATACGCCTTGTGTGTCATCTGAATTGGCGGGGCTGTCATTACTGTAAACATAAATGTGTTAGCGAGAAATCACTAGTTTTTCAACAAAACATCAAAGAAATATCGCCGCTTTCGATGATTTAAGTTGTTTTTGGACCTATCAACGACATATTCCTTGGGTGGGGATAAATATAAGACGGCTGGAAAAACTTCATAACGATGGAACAGAGAGTTTTCAAAATAATTGATCGTGAATGAAGGCATTCTTTTCCGGACATACTATAGTAGTAGTAGTAGTAGTAGTAGTAGTAGTAGCAGCAGCAGCAGCAGCAGAAGCAGCAGCAGCAGCAGCAGTAGTAGTAGTAGTAGTAGTAGTAGTAGTTGTTGTTGTTGTTGTGGTGGTGGTGGTGGTGGTGGTGGTGGTGGTGGTGGTAGTAGTTGTAATAATAGTTACTGCTGTTGTTTTTGCAGTTGTTGTAATAGTAGTAGTAGTAGTAGTAGTAGTAGTAGTAGTAGTAGTAGTAGTAGTAGTAGTAGTAGTAGTAGTAGTAGTAGTTGTTGTTGTTGCTGTTGTTGTTGTTGTAATAGTATCGGTAGTGGTAGTAGTAGTAGTATTAGTAGTAGTAGTCGTAGTAGTATTAGTAATAATAGTAGTAGTAAATGTAGTAGTTATAGTAGCAATTGTTGGTGTTGTTGTTGTAGCGGTAGTGATAAGCAGGGAACAGCTGGTAAAGTATTTAAAACCTCAGTTTCCGATGCTAGCGATTACAGGTATTATCACCTGCATGGTATTGAGAAAGGTATTGATATCAGGTATTGATATCACCTACATTGTAATGAGAAAGCTGCATACTGAAACCATCTAAAATAATTACAATATAACAAGCAGTTCAGACTGGAAATAATCGTGTATTATGGTAGGAGACATAATAACGAATGGAACACTTTGTCAAACCATGTAAGCTGACGTAGCTTGGAAAACATACTGATCAGTAACAAGATATTGCAACGAGAAAAAGAGTGTTGAAGTGCTTCATAGATCCTGTACTTTTGTATGGATGTGAAACATGTACAATGAGGAGACCAGCTGAAAAACATTTAAGGCGGTGTAAATGTGCTTTTTGGGGGAAAATGCAAAGAATACACATTTGCAGAACAGAGAAAAGTATTTTGTTAAACGTAACACCCACACCAAATAAGGGCAGACTTTATGGAGGTGTCAACAAGCTTGCGTTTATTGCTGCATTCTTTTGGTTAATTCATATTGATGTCTTAAGCTTAACGAAGAAGAAGAAGAAGAAGAAGAAGAAGAAGAAGAAGAAGAAGAAGAAGAAGAAGAAGAAGAAGAAGAAGAAGAAGAAGAAGAAGAAGAAGAAGAAGAAGAAGAAGGAGGAGGAGGAGGAGGAGGAGGAGGAGGAGGAGGAGGAGGAGGGGGGGGGGAAGAAGGAAAAACAAACTAATAGTTTGATTTCGAAAGTTCTTTATGCAATCAAGAATCTTTAACTGAGTGCGCCAGTAACATCTTGCAGCTAGCACGCCATTTAATTGCAAGTAATCAAATGTGAACTGACGATACGGGTAAAAATAATTGCTTGCACCTAAAAAGCACGATTGGTGTAAAATGTGCATGGTGGTAGATAATTTATTTATATTGAACGTGTGGGTCGTTATCTGTGTGTTACAACATTAATAAGGGAGTGGTGTAAAAGTAATTAACATGCGAAATAATTCATCTACGAGATAAAGATAGAGATCTAGTAAGACGAGCAGACAGATATACAGGCTTGGCCTTGGGAATTCCGTGGGGGGAAAAGGGGGATTTTCTGAATAGTGTAGGGATGGGATGAGACGGGATGGGACAGGCATAAATTACCATTGGATGAGACAGAAATACATGTCCCATGGACAAGCCTGCCAGGATGGGATGGGGCATGCATAAATTACCACGCAATGTAAATTATGTCCCGTGGACAACCCTGGATATACAGCCAGATAGATAGTTCTTAAATAAACACATATGCATTGCTTGGCGGTCATAGAAGTAGCTGAAAGAAGTCAAGATTAGAGGATACAATGGACAACACAAAATTTAAAAGCTATACCTTTTGGAAACCGGTAACGTGAATGACAATGACAATGAGTTTCGTGTCAACACACAAAGTGATCGCATCTTAAAGCTGGCAGAAGCAATCGCCATTTATGTACATAAACCAACTTTGCGCAGACTAAAAGATATGATAGGCAGTTTAAAATTATCGTGGTAGACAATTCAAATGACTGTGTGAATATGTGTGTGGTATATCTACGCTTGAAGGATTTATCTAATTACTTTAGTTTATGTTGTGTGATTTTTGTAGTATGTACCTGACAACATGCAGTGAAATATGTCAGACAATAAGTGGTGTAATCTATTATTTGTGGCTTCGTTATTCAAACACTATAGCTACCACCCGGATTCGAACCTGTCACCCCCAAATGACGACCACGCCTCGTTGCAGGAATAAGTATACTATGAAGCACGACCAACTTGACGACTGTAAACAAAAGTGTCTTCATTACGAGGTCTATCATTCACAATGAACCCACAACTATGGAATATGGACAGAATTCGTATCTAACCATTGGAATAGTCCATGAGCCTCAGAATTGTACATCAAACCATCGTAGGTCAAATAACAAACACACAAAGATGCCGGACCATAATGCTCTGTTTAGTATATTTTTTTCCCCCCCCCGCATATCCTTTTACATGACATCGCTGTCAACAGCAGCATCTTTCAGCTGTCTGTTGATTTCTTGGCAAGATTACGCTCAGTAGTTTGCCATTGCTTTCTGAGCGGCCGGCTCAGTTATCCTGCAAGTTACCAGCGGGGGTCGAACCGCTTCCAGCTCTCGTCCGCTACGAGACTCTGCGTGATAAACGGGATTACGGAGAAAGTGTTGTAACCCCTCGGCCAGAGAGACCGTTTAGTATATTACCGAACATTTATAGAAGAGACATGATTGGTCGGTTCGGCGTTGTACCCGTATTACACATAAATATCAATTGGGGAACCATTAGAGGGCACTAACAAACAAGTATTGCTTGGCGCTTATAGAAGTAGAAGTAAACAGTCAGGATTAGAGGGCGCACTAGACAGACTGGGAGACAGACAGACTGGGAGACAGACAGACTGGGAGACAGGCAGACTGGGAGACAGAGCCAGACTGCGAGGCAGACCGATTTGGAGACAAGACAGATTGAGAGACAGCCATACTGGGAGACAGACATGCAGACAGACAGACAGACTGTGTGAAAGACACTCAGACAGACGAACTGGGAGACAGACAGACAGACAGACAGACAGACAGACAGACAGACAGACAGACAGACAGACAGACAGACTGGGAGACAGACTGACAGACAGACTGGGAGACAAACAGACTGGCGGACAGACTGGGAGACAGACAGTTATGGAGACAGACAGATTGGGAGACAGCCAGACTGCGCAAAAGACAGACTTGTAGACAGGCGGATTGGATATAATACTCGGGGGGGGGGGGGGAACACACACACATACACACACGCACGCACGCACGCACACACACACACACACACACACACACACACAAACACACACACTTCGACGCCGTTAGTTGCAAAATAGAAACTAAGCTATATTTTGAATTGGTGAATGAAAAAGATGACAATAAAGGGGAATGGTATAAATCGTCTGAAAACGAAAGAAAGAAAAACAAAATTATCGGAGTACAGAGCCAGTACATGAGGAACAAGAGGAGATGAGTTGAGGTGAGATGAGAAGAGGTGCTATGAGTAGAGATGAGACATGTCAGTACAATCATTGAAAGCTACAGTATGTACTTTAATGATTGTGCAGCGTTTTGAAAATATTTGCTGTCCAAGTTTTGCATTTACCTAATATATTGCATGAACATCACAGAGGGTGAATACAACGCTTGGACCGGCAATATTTTCAAACACTACACAGTCATTAAAAATACACACTATTAATATTAGCACAGTAGCACAAAATATTCAAACAGAATCTTTCTCGCTTGTCGGGTACTGCGTTAAGCAGACAAGCAATGGACCAGGCTGAGATACTGAGTGCCGTCACAAAGACAGGGCTAATAAACGAAATAAGAGATGACTGAATTTGCGAACATGACCCGACTGCAAGAAACAGAAATCAAAGGGGCTGAAGCCAGACAAGAGCGCTAAAGAAGAGTCAAGTATTTCTAATCTGAAGTGGACAAGGCCTTAGGTTCATACTGGAATACTATCAGCGTTGCCAGTAGTGGGTTGTGCTCAATATTTAAACCTCAAATCCCGAAGCAACCAAATAAATCAATGAATATTCAGCCAACACAGAATCGGTGTCGTCTGCGGTTACACGCTGAGAGAGATACTGACGAAGGTATCTGAGAACCGACGGACTAAAATGCTAAATGTGCAATGAGAATAATCGCAACATTAACTAACTAACCAACCAACCAACCAACCAACCAATCAACCAATCAACCAACCAACCAATCAACCAGCCAACCAACCAACCAGTCAATCAACCAATCAACCAACCAACCAACCAACTAACTAACTGACTGACTTACTGACTGACTGACTGAATGAGTACTGACTGACTGACTGACTGACTAGCTGGCTAGCTAGCTAGATAACTAACTAATTAACTAACTAATAAACTAAGTAACTAACTAATGAACTAACTAACTAACTAATGAACAAACTAACTAATGAGATAAATAACTAACTAATTAACTAACTGTCTAACTGACTAACTAACTAACTGACTAACTGACTAACTAACTAACTAACTAACTAACTGACTGACTAACTAACTGACTGACACTGTCTAACTAAATATCTAAATAACTGACTGACTGACTGACTGACTGACTGACTGACTGACTGACAGACTACTTAATTAAGTAACTACCTGACAGACTGACTAACTAGCTAACTAATTATCTAACTTGACTAACTAACTGATTAACTAACTAACTAACTAACTAACTAACTAACGAACTAACTAACTAACTAACTAAATGACTGACTGACTGACTGACAGACTCACTGACTCACTGACTGACTGACTATATAACTAACTAACTACCCGGCCGAATGAATAATTGATTGCCTTTCTAACTGACTGACTAACTAGCAAACTAATCAACAAACTAAATGGATAACTAACTATCTAATAAACTACCTAACTAGCTAACTAACTAATTAACTAACTTACTAACATATTACTGGCTGACTAACTAACTAAGTGGGTAACTAACTAACTATGTAACTAACTAACTATCTAACTAACTAACTAACCAACCAACCAACCAACCAACCGACCGACCGACCGACCGACCGACCGACTGACTGACTGACTGACATCATTGGCACCTTGCCGTCTTGACAGACGATAGTTTGTGCTCTAAAAAGGCATAATAACTTTTAACTATGGCGGTAGCGAGTGTGACTGATAAGGCCAATTTGCGCTGTAAATGTCCGTTCACAAAGACAGGGCTGACATACTAACTAACTAACTAACTAACTACCTAACTAACTAACTAACTAACTAACTAACTAACTAACTAACTAACTATTCAAACCAGTCATCTCGCTTATTCCTACATGCCAACTCTTTCGCTACCGTGATCCCATCTGTGGGCACGTTGTATTTCCTGAGATGGCAGTCCGCCGTTTTAGTGCCACAAAATGATCAGTGGTTTATTTCACATATTTCTGCTCCGTTTCGGAATTTTAAGTTACAGTAAACTAAAAAGTAGTACAGCCGAAAGATCTCTACGCCATCTCGGAGCGGTCAATCGTTTTCTAATTTTGGATTCTTGTGAATTTTCAGTTTTAAGGTAGTGTTAATTTGTTTGTTTTTCACAATGGAAACGCCCACCAGTTTGCGTCCACGTAGTATGACTTGAGATCAAGCTAGATTATTGTTTATAATAATATGTGAATGTGAATATTTAGAAAGTAGTTTTAGTTGTGTCTAAAGTTTTAGCACGTGGTGATAAAGAAAAACCAGTGAATGTTCGTCAACAGCTGACGAAGCACGTATGGCTGAAGTTTACGTCTGTCATTATTGCTATGGGACTTGATCCAAGACCATGTATCAAAGACTACCGGTGTACAAGTGCACATTTATATACTCCTTGGTATGTGCACACCATGTTTCATGTATGTCAACCTGAGGGTACCCAAAAAAAAAAAAAAAATTTATCCTCTTGTTGACTCTGAAGAATATCCAGGAAGCATTTTACCCATTTGAAAATGTGTCCATTGATGATATGATTATTTGGTGGAATGGCTAAACAAAGCTAAAAAAACCATGCATTGTTGTCTCTACCAAGTCTGTAGTTAGAATTGTTGAGAGCGGATTGCGAAAACCGCAAAGCAAGCTGAAGATGGTCTCCATGAAAATAAAACGGCGATGAATGGCTGCGACAGAATGGACCAAATGGTTGGATATTATAATATCCATGATAGGAAAACCATTACGTGGTGGAAGAATATCTACTACTAGATCTTTGAAATTGCACAGATCAATGCTCACATCCTACATTCCATATGGCAAACAGAGAAAGGAGGAAAAAAATTGTTACAGAAGGATTTCAAGTAAAGGAAAGTGCTCATCGCGAAGTAGCTCAGAGTATTCCTGAAAGTTTGACACTCTGCCTGCCGAAGAATTTCAGTCTGTTGCAGGAAATTATGCCGAAAGATTTACATGAGCCAAGCATTTAATAGAATTTGTCGGTGTCAATAGAGACTGTGTTTTTTGCAGCACTCGAACTAAACGACACTTTGCAGCACTCGAACTAAACGACACATATCATCTTTTGTTTGCTCCGGCTGTACTAATAGACCAGACTTGTGCGCCAAAGTTTGCGTTGCAGCCTATCACAAATAGACTGCCACATATAGTAAATAAAAACAAACAGACATGACAATTAAATGTAAATCTGCCAAGTGTTTTCCTAATTTTTGTCTGAAAAAAAAAATACATGATTCAGAATCTGCGGCGAAACTTCTTTTCGGATGGTTGATTGGAAGCAATGGTGTTTATAGTTTAGAATAGTGTTGTTTGTTCAGTAAATTCAATTGGATTAGCAGTGATCAGGATATTGGATAACAACGCCCCCTCGGTAAGTACAATATTTACATTATTTTTACCTCTTTTTAACAAATTATTTTAGAAGTTATATTATTATTCGTATTTTATTTCACAACATACAGCAAAAATTCTCCTACCAACATATTCCTTGTGCTATCTCCTTTATTTTGATATATAATACAACATTTCTGCTACAATTTTAACCATTTTCATAACATTATTGCGACATACACCAATTTCCAGATTTCGGCCATTAGTTTTTTTCATTTGTGTGAAAAAGACATGGTTCAGAATATGCACCAAAACTTCCTTTTGGGTGATTTAAATGAGCAATACTGTTTATATTCTTGAAGACAAGTGGTGTTTGTTTGATTATTCAGTAAATTAAACATGATTAGCAGTATAGGAGTGTAGAAAACACATTCTAAGTGCAATGTTTACATTATTTTACCTACTTTTGTCCAATTATTTTACAAATTATATTATTATTTTTATTTTATTTACAACCTAAAGCAAACATTCTCCTACCAACATATTCCTTGTGCAATCCCCTTTATTTTGATATATAATACAACATTTCTGCTACAATTGTAACCATTTTCATAACTTTACTGTGACAGACCCCACCTTCAAGATTTCAGCCATTATTTTTTGGCATTATTTGTGAAAAATACATGGTTCAGAATATGCACCAAAACTTCTTTTTGGGTTACTTTAATGCGCAATACTGTTTATATTCTTGAAGACAAGTGGTGTTTGTTTGATTATTCAGTAAATTAAACATGATTAGCAGTATAGGAGTGTAGAAAACACCTTATATGTGCAGTTTTTTAAATAATATTTACCTCTTTAATTTCATTTGTTATTATTAAACCTCTCATTATTGTCATAATATTTGTAACCTATCAATTAATTATTAACACTGTCATGTTCCTTGTGCAATCCTCTTTAATTTGATATGTAATACAATAGGTCTTCTACCACCTTAACCATTTTAAAAGCATTATTGTAACACACCCCTAGTTCCAATTTTCTGCCATAAATGTCTGTTTGGTCACAGCCCAGATTTTGTTTGGTAGTGAAAGAGGCATGTGTTTTAATCCTCCATCCTCTAGACCAGTGGTTCTCAACCTTTTTTGGCCCATTCCCCCTTCACCATATTTTCAGAACGCCATCCCCCCCCCCCCCTTCCTATCAAAAATTTGGCCCGTTCCCCCCTTCACCGTATTTTCAGAACGTCATTCCCCCCCCTTTCATATTTCCTATCTAAAAATCCCCTCACCCCTACACAGTATACGTAAAAGTGGAAGGCAAATGTAATAGCATATACTAAAACAAGTCTAGACATCCACATAAAACATGATTTGTGGGTCTACTTACTTTAAAAAATGAATTTTAGAAGGACAAGACATCCATAACTGTAAAGTATGAAGGGAAAAACTATGTCAAGTAATCGGTTCTTGTATTAACACGATCTTGAAATGGTCTTCATTCCCCCCCCCCTGGAAACCTTGAAATTTCCCCCCCCCCCGGGGGGGGGGGGGGAATTCCCCACCGGTTGAGAACCACTGCTCTAGACACAACAACGCTGCTACGTCATTTGCAGGAATCGCTTCCAACTCCCGTTTGCCTATAGTTTTCCTGCTTTTTATTGTCTATAGTGTTTCTTGACCAGGGCTGAGCTGGACTGGCCGATTCAACTCACTGTTCGAGTAAGAAGTTTGTGTTCTGGGCCCTTGTGTGTCATTTTGACCAGACCATTGCATATTATCAGAAAAATGTCGTACTCACGGGAGATAAAAAAAATCTTCCTTAAAATCTCGTTACGCAAATGTCAATCATTCATAATAGATTAACCTATTTTTCAGCGTGAAAAAGGGAAGGCGTAGAGCCATGCCTTGATTAAGTATAAAACAACTCACCACGTGTTTTTTGTTTTTGTTTTTAATTAAATCTTTGTGAATGTAACATACATAAGATATAACATATAACTGATGTGCGGACAATTATTGGTTGTAAGGGGGGATTTTAAGACGCACCTGCGTGTCCAATTTGTAACCCTTTGAAAATAAAGCACGTTCGCTTGAAATCAACCTACATTTGTCATTTTGTTCTCTACATACACTACATTGTCTTGTATACATCTCAGAGGCGTCTTTATAGTTTGACATCTGGGGCTGAGGAGGGTGAGGACAGGCAGGCTTCGTGCAGAGTGGCTTGCTTCGCTTCGGAGGTCACGGGTAGCAAGCATCACCTGGATCTTTTCTCCGGGGCATGCCGGTGTGATGGGGAATGAACAGGCGGACAGATTGGCTGGCTTGGCAAAACTTGGTGGAGTATTGATGCATGACAAGACAGACGTGGTTGCGACCTTGTGGGAGCACGTGTACACGACGGAGGAGCAAATGGATCACCATAGTCTGGTAAGAATGAGGCAGCGAGGTGTGACGAGGGGATCTGGCCGGTGCTTGACGCTCAGAGGAAAGGCGAGACGGACATATAATCAGATTGCTACTGGAACTATTAGTGTTGGAACTCTTCGCTGGCTGCTGAGGATGGGAACGGCTTATGGGAATGTCCCGAATGCTGTGATGTCGGTTCCTAAATCAATCAATCAATCAATCAATCTAGGGCTGTGTTTCCGGTTACGGAACAGACCTTTCTGATCTGTGTTGGGAACAATCTTGTATTTCTTAAACGATATGAGTGAGTACACATTTAACAAACTTATGTTGAAGCTTATACAACAGTAAATACACGGTTAGAACAAACAGAGGATACTCGGAACCATATATCATAAGATCCGGAGTATGACAAGGTTGCGTCCTGTCCCACCTCTTGTTCATAACTTATATAGACAGAATATGTAAAGAAACAGTCAAACAGAGGCCGTAATAACACCGCATGACGAACAGAACACAAAAGCAGAACCAACGGAAAATTACACCATTAAAGATCTCCTATTTGCGGACGATCTAATAGCAAAATCAGAAGCAGAATTACAATTCCACATAGTCTAAACAAAGTATCTAAGGAACATATAATGAAAATTAGCATCAGCAAAACAGAGGTAATGACTATAACTAAAGAAGAAGAGAAAAATAATAACAAAGATTCATCTGAAAGAATTCTCCTTAAAACAAGTAAAGAGCTCAAGTACCTAGGACGTATAATATCATCAGATGGCAAATCAGAAGACGAGATCGAAAATAGATGCAAATAGGCAAACCATCTCACTGGACCAATGGCACCAACACTAAAGAACAAATACGTATCAAATGATACTTAAAAAGCACTCTACAACACAATCTTCATACCAACTTTAGGCTAACAATGCCAAACCTGGACAATGACAGAAAAAGAGAAAATAAACATTACAATAACGTAAATGAGATTCCTGTAGAGCAGGTATGGGCAAACTACGACGCGCGGGCCGCATGCGACCTGGCAACTTATGTTATACGGCCTTCGAGGGCATTTAGAAACAAAAAATTTTACTTCGTTTTTAAGTTATTTTGTAGAATTTTACACAATTTCATGTACCGCTTAGATTGTTTTAACATTTTTGATAAAATTTATTTCTAATTTTATATTTTCTATATTATTGTAATAATAAGTTATTTATTCTGTTTAATAACCTATAAATAATTCATAATTACTTATTGTGATAGGGTGCTGTAAATTAAGTGGACATAATATATATGCGCACCCCCCCCCCCCCCCCCCCCCCAATAACTTTACATTTGTCTATGGAGAATATTCCCCTATTTTTTTCAAGAAGAGAGAAAATCAGAAATTATGAAATCAGGATTAAAGTAAGTGTGGACTATTGCAGCCCAAGATTCATTATAAAACAGCAAATTAAATGGTTCGGCTATATAACTAGGCTACCACCTAAGAGTATACCATAACAAGCAATGATGTACAGACAAAATCGAACCAGTAGAAGAGACCGACCATGTAAACGTCCATGGGAATCTCGATATATGACGCCCATAAATAGACACTCTCTCGATGTTTATTCTTCCCCTCGACACGGCAAGGTCCCAGAGAAACAAGATTAGGTGAGATGTATTATGCAGTTGGAGTTGCTTGGCAGCACGTACACATTGCGTTAGAACCTGTCTGGAGCTTTATGTATATGAGCTGAGTTAAGTTAGGTTGAGTTGAGTCAAGAACCGACATCACAGCACTCGGAACATTTCCATATGTGATCTGCCCTCATTTTCAACACACAGCGAAGAGTCGTAAGACTAATGGCACCAGTTGCAGTCTGATTACGTGCCCCACTTAACTTCCTTCGGAGTCCTGAATGTTCACCAGATTCTCTGGTAACTACCTACAGCTGTGGTCGTTTATCGGTTCTTTCACATTATTCAAATAATTCCAAAGGACATGTGCACATATGGCAATTAAGTCTATTGTATCGTGGACTGAGTCTGTGTAATTTTTAAATTTTTTGTTTTTTGTTTTCGAAACATGCAACTGGAAAATCTGGTTGTGGTGTCCCAGCGCCGTTTTTTTTTTTTTTGCCAGTTTGTCAGCTTTCCCGTTCCAGGATTGCTGCAGAATAGTTCCAGTCCGTTAAAATTCTCAACAGCCGCGGGATTGTTAATGAGCACAACTTGGACAAAAGTAGTAACAAAAAGAGGGAGGGGGACGGAGGGAGGGGGTCCTAACTAACGCCGTTTTCTGGTCCGTTCATCTGGTCCGCTGCTCGTAAATCCTTCTATGTGAGTTATAAAGCCCCCCCCCCCCCCCCCCCCCCCCCGGCAGACCAGCGCAAAAACGGACCAGATTTTACCTAAATATTCAAATCTCGCGGTCTTTTGTGGTACTTTCGGTGTTAGTTATTTAGTTAGTTAGTCGACAGATCATCCTCATCGTACATCGAAGCATTCAGTCCATAAGTGCTCGGATCTCCTCAACAGCAAACCCCGCAGCGGATAGCGGCTAAAGACACCAGTTCTGTGTTGGTTTATCAATCTTCTTTGGCTTCCTGCTTAGTGTTCTTGTTTGGCCACACCTCTTTTAATTTGCTGTTCTCGCAATCTGGCCATGGTTGTAGATTCACAGTCATCACTCGGTTCTCGCAAGTCTTACTTCTCGTAGAGAATTAAGGATGTCAGCCTGGACCATGGCGCGTCCGCCTTCCACAGTAGCCTTACCTGAGAGCTTGTCAGCACGCTCATTTCCTTGTACTCACGCATGACCTGGCATGAAAATGAAACTAAGCTTTGCCAGCCAAGACCGCTCTAGAAACAGCAATCACTCTCTTCGGATCCACCCCATCTCTATCCTCTTGAGCATGCTCATTGAGTCACTAAATAAACATGCCCTAGTGAATGTCTGTGTCTCGAGCCATGTTATTACTGCCATGACTTCCATAGGCAGGCTACTTGTGGTCTCAACAAAAGCATCAGATTCCTCCTTCACAATTCTCCCTCTGGCCTGAGCCGTTAAGGCCCATGATCTTCTCACTTGTCAAACGACTGACCTATCTATGTAGATGACAGCATCACCGTCTAACAAATTTTCGAAAATCAACGCTTGTACTTCCGCCTCCACAGCAACCGGATTTTCTTGTCTGCATTTTCTGTCTAGTTGGATGCAAACAGAAAAGGGCGTACAGAAATCTGTTGGCACTTGTACCCACTCTTCGCCGTTTCTAAGTCCTCAATTGTAGATATATGTTGAAGAATGTCTTCGGCTTGGCCCATCCGCGTACTTCCTCTTTTTAACCTGCTGCCCTTCACCTTCATAATTTCACTATGCAGTGGATGTTGTGTGTTTGCGTTAATTCTGAGGTAGGCATGTGCTCTGCATATTTGTATTCTGTCTTCAAAGGTTGGGAAACCAAGAAGGTAGCGCATCGCCCTACATGCTGTATCTCTTGTACATCCAAAAATAATGCGCATAGCTTCATTCTATATCCTTTCCATCCTTGAGATCTTCCATCCATCCGGCTGAGAGTCAGGATCATCATCGCATACTCAAAAACAGACATGACCAGACCCTCGTATAGAAGACATAGGTGGCGCTGCTCACAGTTTGCTGCCACCATTACCCACACCACAGCCAAACTCCGCTTGGCCTTTGTTATCACCTGGTTTATGTGCTCACTATAAGCAAGTCTTCGATCAAAACGTATCTCCAGATAATTCATTGCCTGCGTTCTTTCCACAGTCTCTGAACACAGATTAACCGTTGGTGTTGGAGTATTGACAATATGGTTATTCAATGAGAACCATGCCACTGTTGCCTTTATTGGGGTGACCATTGCCCAAGCTTCAGCACACCAAGTACTTATGAGATTGAATTCGGTTTGTGGTTCCACAGCAACCTGATTTCTATCCTTACAGTGACGATACACTAAAACATCGTCGGCATATGACAGTGTCGTCGCCGGTCCAGTGATCTGCTCGCTGGTGATTATCACTGTGTAGGCCTTGAACAGCACCGGAGATAATGGTGATCCCTGTGGTAGGCCAGGATATATTGTTGTTGGTTCCGAAGTCCAACTGCCACATCTAAAAACTACTTTCCGTTGGAAAAGGGCTGCGGCGATCCAACTAAGGAGGAAAGTACTTATCTTGAGCTCAAGAAGCTGAAGCATTAAGAAATCCAATGGTACTCTGTTGTCCGCATCCTCAAGATCAATCGCTGCAGCAAAGGTTTCAATGCTTGAGTGGAAAGCTTCATAGACGACATGGGTAAAAACTGCTGCATTAGTCCAGGTTTCTCTTTTTGGACGGTACCCTCCCAGGGTAGGTGGGAAAACACATTGTCTCTCTAGCTGGCTTGATATTTTCCTTGCAATTAACTTCTCCACCAGCTTGCCTATTGTATTCTGCATGGTTATTACACGATATCCCTTTATTTTTTGTGTGGTCTTTGCCAGGCTTCAGCAAGGGAATCAGATAGCGGTGTAACCACTCCTCCTTTATGTTAGCGCTCCTTATACTGTTATTGTAAATGACTGCTAGTTTCTCTAGCTCGTTGTCGGTAACCTATTGATGTCATCGCGGTACTTTCGGTGTGTCTCAGGGAAAGGGGGGGGGGCTGGTGAGGCGCGCGCACACGAACAGCACGGACCCACAGTCGCGAACCTGGGCTGGTGATGCCGGGACGGACGCGTGGGGGGGGGGGGGCGGCTGTGGCGGGTTGCCCGACGCTGGGCGGCGCGAGTTCCAGCCCCATAAAATAATGATGAAGGTAGGTAGGTGTTTATTATTAGTCATGGATCCTAAGTGGAAACATCCTTTTACGGCTTTGATTGCAGGACCAACGGGAGGTAGAAATTCTGTCTTTGTGCAAAAGTTTCTATCCCATGTACCAGGCATGATCGATCCAATTCCAGAGGAGGTTATATGGTGGTACGGAGAATGGCAATCCATGTATGAGACTATGAAGGGTTTCAGTTTAACAAAGGTTTGTCGGATATGGAAAAGTGGACAGGCTATAGACGCTAGCTAGTGGTGATAGATAACCTAATGTCCGAGACAGATGATAGGGTGACTAAGCTCTTTACTAAGGGTAGTCATAATCACAATCTCAGCATCATGTATATAGTCTAGGACCTCTTTGTTAAGAATAAAAAACAAAGAAACATCAGTCTGAATTCACATTACCTAGTGGTGTTTGAAAATCCTCGTGACGAGCCTCAGATTAACAATCTAGCCAAACAGATGTACCCAGGTCGCGTGTCAAATAACCAAGAGAGTTCTAAGGACGCGACAGCGGCTTCACATGGGTAATTACTCTTTGACATTCGACAGGAAACACCGGATCAGCTCTGCTTACAAAATCATATATTTCCCGATCAGAGTCAAGTCATCAACGTCCCTAAACCAACCGAGTGAAACGTAACGGGGCCATGCTTCGGTTTCTGGGTGAGGCGAAGCCAGCTGACGTGAAATCCGTAATTTAAACAGCATCCTCGGACCTCGTCCAATCAATGTGCGAATGCTGTCACGATGTGTTGAAAGGTAATGTTCCACTGACACCGGCTCAGAAGAGGCGGCTGCAGCGGCAAAAAATCAGTCTGAGAACGCTCACGTGTAAGAGACTTTCAAGAAACGGAAACAAATTTTGCAACAAGGTGGATTCCTGGTTGCTTTATTAGGCCCCATTCTAATCGTGTTGATAGGCGTCGTGGGTTTTTAATGAAGAAAATGATCCTGATCGACCCTAGGATGCTGGAAAAACTCTACGTACCACCCGACACACTAACGGATAACCTGCGTAACTTGGACTATCAAATTCGACATGTCCTGGAAACCAAAGATCTACCACCGCGGGAATAAGTCCTCCGCATGTGTCAACAAACATTACAGCGGTACCTGAATCGACTCGATCAGTACAGTACAGACACAAACCTTTAGGCACCCTGGATATGAAGGAACTAAAGCCCGAAGTCAGCATTTCTCCGACTCCAGTAGTCGAGGCACCTATTCAAACAACACCTCTTCAACCAACGCTGGCTAAAAGTCAAGTAAGCGAGGCAACACCTTCTAAAAGTCAAGTAGTCGAGACAACACCACCTTACAAACTCAATCGAAACAAGAAGAAGAGTAGGCTACCTACACCTAAGTGGGTAAAATGGCCACATAAATTAGAAAGCATTACTACGACCCTCAGAAACCGGGGGCCTACGGCGGGGCCGCCGCATTAAAACGAAATACTAAACTGAAGTAAATAGAGCCTTGTCTACGGCATCACGATACATATACTTTATTTAAACCGATCCGTCGTCGTTTCCAGAGACGAATCACCATAACTGGCGGTATAAATCAACATTTTCAAGCCGACTTGATAGATATGAGACAATTACAAAGATACAATGATGGAATGTCGTACCTAGTGACGTGTCTCGATGCGTTTAGTACATATGTTTGGGACATCCCGATCAAGAAGAAAACCCGGGAAAAGCTAGTGGAGTCCTAGAGTAAAATATTTGTTGCTAGACAACAGTTAAACCTTCAGATCGACAAAGGATCGGAATTTGTCAACCAGACCTTCTTAAAATTTCTGAAAGACTGAGGTGTGCATTTCTTTACGACCGAGAATGAATATGTAAAAGCTGCGATAGTGGAAAGATTCAACAGGACCCTTAAAGAAAATAAAATGTGGCGCTATTTCACCAAGATTAATACACTTTGCTACGTTGACGTGATAGATAAACTGATCCGGAACTATACTGGTTCGTATCACAGAAGTATTCGCATGGTACCCGTACAAGTCAACTATACGAATTTATACATTAAAATAACATACTTATTACCGCTGTATGTGAGCAAGATGTTGTCGCCTCGGCTTGCTGCAATCTAAGTGCTTTATCTGGCAAATGCAGGCCGTTATACACGCGATCTAGACACATAAAAAGTGCTGACTCGGCCAGTAGACAATGACCGGATCAAACCGGTTTTTGATGTTTGTGGTAAACCATCTATCTATTTCTGTTTATAATATGCTTTGTCAGCTGTTTTTATCGTTAAATTATGAGACGAATATTAGTGGGTTCACCGCTGCCAGTCTATCAGTCGTGTCCTCTCACTAAACTACCATCCCCATAATATTGCTGCCAAGAATATCCTCCTGAGACATCTATCCATTCTCCAGGTGGACCTGACCTCTCGTGTTGTCTTCTCAGAGGCCCCCTGGAGGCGTACAGGCGGGATCGTAACCTCAGGGATGTGCTGGTCCATAGCAGTCTACTCCAATCTCACAAGTCTCTTCCTGGCACGGTGGCTTGTCTTCAATTGCGTTGTAAGACCTGCCCACATGTACTTCAAACCCAGAGTATGGCATTCCTTAAGACGACATTCCACATCCGTGAGGGTTTCTCATGCACGAGTTGCAACATTATCTATGCGAATACTTGCACACGTTGTGATATGAGATATATCGGGCATACAGGCTTACGTCTTGTTGACAAATTTAGGAAACACCCTTCTGATATCAACAGTGGCGCCCAGAAACCAGTATCCATGAACTGCAACAGTACTGACCACTGTGGCGTGGCTGACATACAGGTCACGGCCATCAAATCGTGTGCATCCCACGAACGGGATCGTAAGACATTGGAAAACCGTCTCATCTTCCAGTTAGGTTCACTCTCCCCTCACGGCCTCAATGTCCAACACAGTTTGATTTAACTTCCAAACCCCAACCCCTCCCACAGCCTAGTTGTATAGTCCACTAAAAAGGTAGTTGCATGTTCTGTGCAGGACGTCGCAGTCAACCCCAACATTATTTTTGTTCTTTGGGATTTCTTGATAGGTTAGCGTTCTGTGGTTTGTAATCATTTTCTGAGCGACCGCTACTCATGTCCCTGTATGAGGACAACGCTGTGAAATCTTCCCCAGCTGTGTTTTGAGCGCTGAACTAGAAATCGCTAAGTGTGAACTGCGTCTGTGACATCTTCGCCAATCCCAATTTTTAATCTTCCACTCACATGGGCGCCTCTCCACCCCACCCATTCCCTCTTATTTTCCCGCTCAGTGGCTCGGCCAGTACCTGAGCTTCTGACGGTATTGACCTTTGACCATACATCCGGTTCATACAATCCACTGATAGTCGTCTAACGTGCTCCAGTCGCTCCCAGCTAGGATACAGATTCAGATAAGTACCCTTAATATTGCTATGTAGTGTGTTTCATGTAGTTTTGTGTCGGTTTGTGTTTGTTCTCTGCTGACGAAGGCTAGTAAAAAGATGCAAGAAGGAAAGGCTGCAGGTCTGACAAGATAAGAATAGAGATGATAAAATCCTTATCCAGCTTTGCATTGATACTATCACATAATTACGTAATGATATACATAATATGGGGTACATTCCCAAGGATTTGAAAACATCCATTTTCATCACAAGAAGCCAAAAGCTGTTGATTGTGAGGATTACAGAATTATTAGCTTAATGTTTCTCCTATCTTGGACATGTAATAACAGATGATGGCAGAAGTGAAATAGAAATCAAAAAGAGAATAGGAATGGCCAAAAATGCTTTCAGCAGCATGAAATCAGTATAAACATCTAAAGTGATTAAAAGCGCATTAAAAATAAGAATTGTCAAATGCAACGTATATTCAACACTATTTTTTGGCGCGGTGGCCTGGGCATTGAACAAGCAACTAGAAAGTCGAATAGGTGCCCTGAGGATGTGGATATACAGAAGAATATGAGGCATTTCATGGACACAGAAACAATCAAATACAGATGTTCTAGAAAAACTGGGAACGAAAGGAGAGTTGATGAAAGAAATAAAAAAGAGGCAAGTGAAATATTTCGGCCACGTTAAAAGCCATTATACTCGAAGAAAAAAAAACATACTGGAGGGCAAGGTTGAAAGCAAGCGAACAAGAGGCAGACAACGATTCAAGTGGGAAGATAACATCAAAAGATGGACGAACATCAATGTGACAGAATGTACATTCAGGGAGAGAGACAGACAGTGTTAGAGATCCACTGCAGCCAACCTTCATTGTGGAGACGGCACCTGATTGATTGGAGTCGCAAAGACAACTTATCACAAATACCAGAAAGACGCAGTCATATTATTTTGTTGTTGCGGGGGGGGGGGGGGGACACATTATGAGAAGAGAAAAAACTGGAACATGTTGTGATAACAGGAAGATTTAGTGGAAGAGAGATAGAGGAAGACAGCGTGAGAAGAACATTCATGACAGTGTTGTCATGGCACGGAAGGTAGTCAACACATGGCAGGAATCTGTGGAGAAGCATGGTCGCCCACTCCAGCCGACAAGACACTTGATGATGATGTAAAAGTGTATGCTTGTTGCTGGTGCGCCGACGAAGGTTTTAACCACTGCGTTCATTTGGTCACTTGTTATTGTGAGTGATTTTTTTTTCCATATTCTTTTTCACGGGACATCGCAGTCAACACCATCATTTCTTCAGCTGTGATCTCTTCGCAAGTTTACTTTCAGTAGTTTGCCATTGTTTCTTTACGACCGGCACCGATACCAACGCGAAACCAACACAACGCTGTCTGCTGCCGAATCGTGCGCAGCTGTGTTTCGAACGCGGGTATACGGGATTACGAATCGCGTCCGTAAGCGCTTCGCCACGGAGTCCGGCTATTGTGTTCGCATATCCTTTTTACAGGACATCGCTGTCAACACCAACGTTGTACTGCTGCTGTTGATGTCTTGGCAAGTTTACATTCAGTAGTTTGCCATTGCTTTCTGAACGACCGGCTCCCATATTAACTCTTTAAAACCCAGCGCAACGCGGTCTGCTGCCAGATCGGTCGCAGCTGTGTTTTGAACGCGGGTAAGCAGGCTTACGAATCGCATCTGTAATTCCTTTGCACGGAGCCCGGCTATTGTTTTTTCCCCCCTCGCATATCCTATTACAGGACATCGCTGTCAACACCAGCATTTTACCACCGTTGTTGATTCCTTGGCAAGATTACGCTTAGTAGTTTGCCATTGTTTTCTGAGCGGCCGGCTCACATATCCCGTAACTAACGGACGCGGCAAGAACCGCTACCGATTCTCGCGCAGCTGCGTTTGCACACGTTGATAAACGGGATTACGGAGAAAGTCGCAAACTCTAGGCCAGGGAGATCGGCTTACTGATTTTTTTGTTCGCATATCCTTTACAGGACATCGCTGTCAGCTGATTGTTGATTTCTTGGCAAGATTACGTACGACGCTCTGCAGTTTGCCATTGTTTCTTTCTGAGCGGTCGGCTCACAAACCCCGTAAGTCACCAACGCGGCGAGAACCGCTACCGATTCTTGCGCAAGTTACGTTCCTCACGTAGATATATGGGTTACGGAGAAACTCGCTAACACCTAGGCCAGGGAGAGGGCGTTTATTGTGTACTAGTAAAGTGTAATAAATCTACTTCTCCTATTCGTGCATTCACTCAGTGTATTTGAGAGGTGGAGCTAATCATCAAGGGGGAGTAATGCTCAGCACATTCTGTTTACATAAGTAAACATGGCGGCATCCCTTCATAATAACATGTTGATCTTGAAGGGGATTTCGATCAAACTGACTGGTTGTTTGTCTACCGTAAGTCATTGTTATCTAATACCAGTTTTGTGTAATGGTATTTTAATAATATAACTTTTCAAGTGTTGTAAATAAGTCGGTAGTCAACTCTTTTCTTTGCCAGTGCAGGAGATTCGGTCTAAGAACTGAGAAACGCAGGTCAACAGGTGTACGGTACTTTCGGTCGAAGATTCTAAAGTGTAAAAAAGAGTTAGAAATATAGGAATATACAATAACATAACATTTATTGTATCCAAATAATAATAGTTAATAGTACAATATTGCAAACATGAATTTATAATGCTTGTGACTTTTGACAATACCAGTAATTAAACACTTTATTAAAAGAAAGTGTCTATACGGACTCAAGTCCGCATAAACTACTCTGTCTATTCGGACTCCACTCCGTTTTTTCCGGTCCGTGACTAGCCTAGTCACGTGACTTAACGTATGTGACGTCATCGGGACATGAGCGTGGCTATGTTATATACTTTGTTGATTCAAAATCGTATCCTCAGTAGCACAGTGGTAAGTGTCTCTGCCTGATAAGCGGGAGCTGTTGGTTCGATTCCCTGCTGGACGCTTATTTTTTTTTTTTTTTAATTTTTCAGCAATTAATTGGGTGCAAGCGACATTTTAATAAAAAAAATATTAGGAACTATGATTATGAACAGATGTTTTGTCACTTATATTATCTTATTTATATTATATAAAAGTTATCTTCGTTAGCTTCGTTATCTATCTATCTCCTCTCTCTTTTCAACCTGCTTCACATATACCAGGTTTTCCTGCACTTTATGTGCGTAGCTTTTCCTTGTTTATTTGTTAATTCATCAGGCCAGTAAGTCGGAAGCCTTGTGTTTGAATTGCTTAATCATGTCTTTCTGAGGCGACGCATATTACTGTCAGCTTGGACCGGAATTATGAGGCCAGGGTTGCCACTTTTTTTTTGGACCAAAAGTATCTAGAAACGGCCCAAACAACATCCATAAATATCTAGATTTCATTGGAAAGTATCTAGGAAAAATATCCAGATTGAGAAAGTAAGAAATTACATATGTATTGATGTGGCTGCCTCTCTCCCTGGCGAAAAGTTTACGGCTGTCGCCGTTATCCCGTATATTCTCGTGAGTAACGCAGCTGCGCCCGAACCGACAGCGGTTCGAGCCGCTCAGGTAACTTACAGGGGTATGTGAGCCGGTCGCTCAGAAAGCAATGGCAAACTACTGAGCGTAATCTTGACTTGTACATCAACATCAGCTGAAAAATTCTGATGTTGACTGCACCATCCTGTAAGGGATATGCAACATTAAAAAGAAAATTGATGTGACTTACCTATAGAATCATGTCCTCATCTTCACTGATGCCTGTCTCACAAGATGCACTTAGTTTGGATGATGAAGTTGAAGCTTCACATTCAAAATGACTCTGGTGTACTTTAGCTGTTCCAATTTCTTTTATTATATGATCAGGGAGCTGATAAGTTGAACAGCATTTTCCTGCTCTCATCAGGCCAAATCTTATTGTCAATATAGCATTTAAGAGATCAAGTTTCATCCTGTTTCTTAGTTTACATTTTGTATAATTCACAGTACTGAAAACTCTTTCCGCATCAGCATTTGAATGGGGTAGTATCATGGAAGACATCGCACATTCAAAGAGCTCATGGAATGGACTGTTACCTGAGACATCTTTAAATTGTCTTACTTCACTCCAAAAAGCTTTAGTTTCTGTTTTGTTTGTCCAGTCAACCAAATTTATTTTTTGTTAACTAATATTCTGCTTCCGCCACACTAGCCCCTAAAAATTTAATAACTTGATAATATTTAGGTATGTCCTTTACTGGCTGAGGTATGTTGTTAATAGAAAAGAGTGAAATATTTTTCAATACATCTAAATTTTCAGGAAGTCTCTGCTTCAGTTGATCGAATAATGAGACAAGAAAATCTAGACAGCGCTTTCTTAAGTTGTTCTCTTCATTTCTGTTAACAGTCCTTTTGTTTTTAAACCATCAATTTTTGATTCAATTTGGTATCGCAGGTACGGCTGGGAGCCAAATAGCTCTCTATAGTGCAAGTGAACAAGTCTGCTTTACAAGTTGGCAATATAAGTCTTTTACCAATTGAGTGAAATAGCAAAGTGAGGTCATCAAGTAATTTAACTTCATCAACATTTTGAGATTCAAATAGTTTATTAACTTTTTGCAGGGGGGGGGGGTGGGGGGGGGGGGGGGGGGGGGGGGGGTTTGCCAGATTGTTGCTCGTTGACCCAAGTCAGTTTCAAAGTGTATACTAATGGCAATTATTCATAATTTACCGCGTCCAGACCGAACCTAACATTGGTAATATGGACACCGAAAGAAAATTAAAATCTAGAAAAGTATTCAAAATATCCAACTCCAAATGAAAAGTATCTAGAATTGCATCCAGCATCCAAATGTCAGAAAACGGTATCCAGATGCCGGCAAAAACCTCTAGATCTGGATATAAAATATCTAGAATGGCAACTATGATGAGGACTCCGCTCCGTATAAACTACTCTGTCTATACGGACTCAAGTCCGTATAAACTACTCTGTCTATTCGGACTCAAGTCCGTATAAACTCTCCCTTATTAAAATATTTTTATAATTTATTATGCATATTCTACGAACACGATCACGAACAGCAAAAGTATTTCAGGATCCTCGCCGATGCAACGGAGTTCGTGCATTGAGCTGAGTTTCTCGAGACTCAGGTTTGAGATAGGAGGAAAACGGAGCACTTATGGGTTAAACCGTGTACCGTGATGTTGATCCAACGACTAAACTAAACTAAAAAAAAAATGCTGGGGTTGACTGTCAAATCTTGTAAAGGATATGCAACTAACTACTGATGGGTAGTCAGCCCCAAGCACAGCCTCATTAGTCACTTCTTACAGCCTGTGTGATAGGTTACAATGTTACTATTCTTTGCTTCCCTAATTGACCCCAGTAGCACTCAAGCGATGCATGGGATACTAAAATAATTATAAGAGAGCATGTCAACTGCACTTTGTGTTCAAATTAGCTTGTGACTTTATTTATAGGAGTTGGAGATATCTTTGATTTGCCGTGGAAGATTGTTCCACTGCTGAGCTGCATGGTTTTGTTGTCAGTATCATGCTGTCTGCCTTTAGTTTCCCATAGTCACTTCTGGTAATCATTTTGGGGGTTGAGATGCTGCTAAAGTCATACAGATCTTGAATAAAGGTCACATGACTACTAAGGAAGACTCATGGTAACTAAGAATTCATGTAGGAGTGGGTGCTGTGGTGAAATAAGAGGTGAGGGAAAGATGATAGTGCTTAATAAGACACACATTGGGAAAACATAATAATATTAATATAATTACAAAGTTGTACCACTGGAACTAATGGGGCAAATGAAAATTCCACTGCAATTGGAAATTGCAAAAAGTAGACCGTAAGGCCACTGTCCTAGCTAAATTGTTAACAAAACTAAGCCTAACCACAGATAGTCAAAATTTGTTGGTCACATTATGAGAAGAAATAAATTGGAGAACTTGATGATAACTGGCAAGATCAAGGGGAAGAAAACAAGTGGAAGGTAGAGAAGTAAATACCTGGATGGCTTGGCAATGTGGCATGGTCGAGACAGGAACACAGAGCTGATCCATGACTCTGGTGATCAAGTGAGATGGCGAAACATGACCACCCACGCTTATTGACATGGCACATGATGATGATGAACCACAGATAGATAGAGCCCATTGCCTTGGATGGAATGTGTCTGGATGAAGTAAACCTTAAACAACTGGATGCCAGAGTCGGACCCACTGACCTCTGAGGTGCTTATTGGATGTCATATGCTCCCATAGAAAGAGGAACAAAGAATAGAAAGAAGAATATAGAAGTGCTTATGTGGTTTCAGTTGTACATTTACTAATTACAGGTTTCCAAATCTACATGTAGTACCCCCTTTGTGGTCAGAAGGCATTATGCTAATCTCACAGAAGAACAAAAGGAGAGACTAGCTGAAGGTCCTGGCCTTGAAGACTTCATTTCCGGTGATGCTGAAGAGTACAAGGGTCACGAGAGCATCAAGCGGGTTAAAGGTGAAAGGTGAGGTTTTGTAATGAATAGAGGTTTCAACACAGTAATTCTTCTTCTGCTATGAACACACATTCATTAGTCCGAATATATTTTATGAAAGTAGCAGTCTGCATTCCTTTAAGTCATGACGTCATCATAAAGTGAGTTTAGTGGCATTGTTTTCTCAGACTGTAACCAAGTGCACTGCTTCAACAGACACTTGTTTGGTTTGTCCTCTTTAGCCCCTAGTTTACCTGCAGGTCAGTAAAAATTAAGGTATTTTGTTTTGTTTCGTTTTTGCACAAGCACGCTTTAAACTCAAGTGTAGTCCATACACACTACTTATAGTAGTGATGGACTGCGTGTGGATTAGTTTTACCTATTCACAGTGTCCCTCGCCATCAGGCACACCCACTCCGACTTCAGAGGTACTTGTAATTTGCGTCCCCAAGTCAAGGATGACAGGTCAACATTTTAGTTCAGCTGTCCGGTGTAGGGGTTGAACCGCTTGGCATCAGCACAACGGATGTTTAAGAACATGCATTCTTACCCATTTGGCCTTGTGGACCTGCAAATTAAGCTATAATACCCCTTTCATGCCATGAAGCATATTGGGTATATGGTGCTAAAACCATATTTTTATAGACGAAAACTCAGTGGTTGATGTGGCCAATATCAAGTGCCAGGGAGTGGAAAGCCCTGCTAGGCTAATGATAACGACATAATAAAATGGCTCTTGAAATGTCAGAGAGTGACTGACGAGTATTTAATGTCAGCATACAGATATATAAGCCCTGATGGGCAATCTTTCTCTTTGATTGAGTGGCAACTTTCTAGGGGTGTGATATACATTCAGTCTTCCCCTGGCAGGTTTTGTAACCCCTTTCTTTCTGTCGCTCCTCAACTTATACCTCGTTTAAACACAACGCCCGTGCGAATTTCTGCTATTTATTCCTGCATCTAATATACAATATAGACTCGACACTTGCGCACAAAAATATACAACACTAAATCACAATCTAAACATGTCTACACAAATAATGACATGATAGACATATTCTGTGGCCATCACCATCTTCTGCATCGTGGTGTTAGCGATCATGCTAACAGCCACAAATCGAATGACTCTCAATGCCCTTGTCACCTTCACAATCAACGATCGTCATGTCCTTCTGGGTGACTTTTCGTCACTATGCTCAATCAATCAATCAATCATGTGCCATGCCGGAAAGCGTGGGCGGTCATGACTTGCCATTTCACTCGATAACCAGTGTTGTGGATCAGCTCAGTGTTCCTGTCCCATCCATGCCATGTGGCCAAGCCATCCAGGTATTTTCCTCTCGGTCTTCC
This sequence comes from Cepaea nemoralis, assembly GCA_014155875.1. NCBI lineage: Eukaryota > Metazoa > Mollusca > Gastropoda > Stylommatophora > Helicidae > Cepaea > Cepaea nemoralis. The sequence goes on along the minus strand of JACEFZ010005164.1, from coordinate 23,558 downwards.
TCTTGGTCTGTTCCCTTCGATCTTGCCAGTTGTCACCAAGTTCTCCAATCCATTTCTTCTCATAACATGTCCAAAAAATTTTGACTGTCTACGTCTAATCTCTAATGCTATGAGGTGCAATTCAACCTATGACATCAAGTTAGCCACCTATATAATGTAAACTTGCCAAGAAACCACAAACAGCCAAAACATGCTGGGGTTGACTGCGACGTCCTGTAAAGGATATGCAATTAACTATCAGGGTAGGTCAGAAAGTTATGCACCACAATTATTATCTCTTTACTATTAATAAAATTCAAATGAAATTTAGTCACAGTGTTCATGCACATGTGTAGCAAACATGTCTACTTCTAAACATAATCTCTAACAACTTTAATGGCTGTACGCCATCTTGAAACAACAGCATGTATCCCAGATCTGTACCACATTTTGTCTTGTTCTCGTAGCCATTTCTTCACTGCATTAATCACGCCCTCGTTATCTTCAAACTTTGCCCAACGGATAGTATTCTTAAGGGGGCCGAAAAGATGGAAATCAGATGGTGCCAGATTTGGACTGTAAGGTGGGTGGCAGCACATTCCACCACATTTTGTTAATTGCCTCCCATTTTTGCAAGCTTGTGCATGAACATTGTGCAGGAGAAGCAGTTGCTCTTGGTTCTTGTGAAGCCTAATCCAGCAGTAACTGTGCCATAAACAGCACACAAACGTTTGTGAATGTTAAAAAATTTCTTTAATATCTGCCATTTCAACTGTTTTATGTAGCGGTTAGAATTGGTTTACAGAGGTGTAATTTGGTATACACCTTCAAGAGATTATAAACTTAAATTGGCGCAGATTTAATGCTTCTATCTTTATTATTAGCTGAGATAATTATTGTGGTGCATAACTTTCTGACGTACCCTCGTATTTTTTGGGGATCTGGGTTCCAGAAAAATGTCTTTCTTGTTAAACTATTATCTGATTATGTGTCCTTTCTATCCAGTGCCATCCCACTTATCCAGTCCTTAGATCTTGATTCGTTATATTCTGTCCCAGTTCTCACCCTAAGCTCTGCATTAGTGATTGTCATACCATTTGTGTCCTTTTGTTCTATAGAGGCACCAGTTAAGGAGTGTCTGTAGTTTATTAGTAACTGTTTAATAATTTTTTTAAAAAATTTAGTTATTGCTTGTAATTATTTATTAGTAAATGTACAGCACTACTGGTTGAATGGAAAAAAAAAACCAGAGGCACAAATGGGAATATTGCTTGGCTGGCAAACCCATTTCGTGGAAAGTCCGAGCCGAAAGCTCGCTGAGTGGATGTCATCTGTAGACTGACCTCTCATAGTTTGCGTGGGGAGTGGCCTGTGGTGAACAAAATGCCCAATATATGGAAGTGAGGCTAAGCAGCCATGTACTGGACATGACGATTCCTTGGGTGAGCCCAGTACCAGAGCGCTATGTGTTGACTCTGCAATTATGGAAGCCTCCTTGGATGGCGTGGAATGCTCATGGTCTGCTCCTGCCTTCCCTTGAGGGCTGACCGGGATATCTTCGGCCATTCTAACTTGACCAACTGGGATGTATGTGACACTACAACAGTAAGAGTTGAATGTCCTTTCGAACACCCAGGAAGGTTAACATGGTCAACAAATGCCCACAGAAGTCAGATGTGTCAGCCAAAAGGCGTAAATATCCAGCTCTTCTGTAAACAGGCACAACACAATTACATCCGAAAAAACACTCCGGATGAATGCAGAAGAAGAATTAAAATAACAATAAACTTCTGGTTGATTGAACCCTGCTCACTGTCTTGGAAAGCAGACTCAACTAACCACTATACCACCTCGTATATTATGTTGATTCCTTTGTGGTATACTTATTACATAGAAACATCACTTGTTGGGGAATCTTTGAGGCTATTTAAGTACCCGAAAAATTAATATACAGGTATTGTTTGGCACTCATAGAAGTAGGCGATGGCTGTAGAGAGTAGAGGACGTACTAGATAATATAGAAGTTGAAATCTTTTGTGACTACACTAGTATTTGGAGGGTTCGAATCCTGGTGTGGTCACTGTAGTTTTCAATTTATATATTGTCTAGTATATTCTTTGAGTGGACTGAGTGGTTTCGAGGTATGATGTCTGCCTCGAGTGCTGGAGGTCCCGGGTTCAAGCCCCGGTAAGTACCGGGGATTTTTTTTTTCACGTGGACCTCTAGCAATAAAATTTCCCCTGGTCTCTGGGTAGTGAGATCAGACGCCCGTGTGTATTGTTGCGCACGTAAAAAATCCCCTAGCAGTTGGAAATCGAAATAGAGTAGCCTAATGGCGCTGCCCGGGCAACATTTTGAGATAAAAATCTACCCAAAGTATTTCAGGACCCTCGTCGGCACTACCGAGGTCGTGCACTGAGCTGAGTTTCTCCGGACTCAGGCTTGAGTTAGGAGTAGAACAGAGCACTTATGGATTACACTTGTGTGCCGTGAAGTTGATCCGTCGACTAAATAATAAACTAAACTATCCTTTGATCTCTGAGTTTTTCCTCTACTGATATGAGTGCCAAACAATACCTGTATATTAATTTACAGTGGTCTTTGTTGTCTTTGTTTTTGATAATGTGCCAAATACAATTTGTCTGTGTAGAGTCAAGGTGGTATAGTTATTAGAGCGCTGGCATGTAAAGACAATGATCCCGGTTCAATCCTTTGCCATGGCATGGTTATTTTTATCAGACCAGAGCAGCTCTGGCGTCGAACCAGCCTCATAAAAGTGGGTACCATACAGTTTTAAGAAATTTCTAGAAATTGTCTGGGAAGAAAAGTTGAAAAGGAAAGACACTGACCGTCCCACCTCTCTGGTCATAACCTAGAATATGTGAAGGCAGTATCTGATGTAATAACGATGATTTTTATGTGATTTCAGATTGAGACTTCCAGAATGGCTGAAGACAGAAATCCCTGTTGGGAAAAACTATGCGTCACTGAAGAAATCACTTAGGAAATTAAACCTGCATACGGTTAGAAACTCATTTAATCAGAAATAGATTCTTTCTGTTTTGAAAATTTCTTTCTTAACTGCTCAAAAACATTTTAAATTGCAGAGTTTTAAATTATTTAATGTCTTTTACGAGGGCGAGTCAATAAGAAAGTCACACAGTTCTGTGGGATGGCAGGTAAATGTAGTTGGTATTTTCTACAGGTGTCATTAGGTGACAGCAACATTGAACTTTATATTCCCATTTGTCAGGTGTCGCATGCGCTTGCGCAGCACATAAACAAAATGGCGACTGCACTTACTGAGTGTACAACCAAAAAGCAACATGCTGTTGTGCATTTTTTGTGGGCAAAAGGACTGTCTGCAAAGGACATTCATAAGGAAATGCTTCCTGTTTATGCCGACAAATGTTTGTCCCGTAAAGTGGTGCATCGCTGGGTAGAAAAATTTTCTCAAGGACGCTCTAAAATTGTTGAAAACATGTCACAAACATCAGCAGGAAATTTGCCACATATATCAATAGTAAACGTGCCGCAGACATAAATGGGAAAATTGCCACCGACATCAATGGGAAACTTTCTACAGTCATCAGTGGGAAACTTGCCACAGTCATCAATGGGAAACTTGCCACAGTCATCAATGGGAAACTTGCCACAGACATCAATGGGAAACTTGTCACAAAGGTTAACTGGAAACATGTCACAAACATCAGCAGGAAATTTGCCACATATATCAATAGTAAATGTGCCGCAGACATAAATGGGAAAATTGCCACCGACATCAATGGGAAACTTTCTACAGTCATCAGTGGGAAACCTGCCACAGTCATCAATGGGAAACTTGCCACAGTCATCAATGGGAAACTTGCCACTGACATCAATGGGAAACTTTGTCACAAAGGTTAACTGGAAACATGTCACAAACATCAGCAGGAAGTTTGCCACAGTCATCAGTTGGAAACTTTCTACAATCATCAATGGGAAATTTGCCACAGTCATCAGTGGGAAACTTGCCACAGTCATCAATGGGAAACTTGCCACAGTCATCAATGGGAAACTTGCCACAGTCATCAATGGGAAACTTGCCTCAGTCATCAATGGGAAACTTGCCTCAGTCATCAATGGGAAACTTGTCACAGTCATCAATGGGAAACTTGCCACAGTCATCAATGGGAAACTTGCCACAGTCATCAATGGGAAACTTGCCACATGTCATCAATGGGAAACTTGCCACAGTCATCAATGGGAAACTTGCCACAGTCATCAATGGGAAACTTGCCACAATCATCAGTGGGAAACATGCCACAGTCATCAATGGGAACTTGTCAGTCATCAATGGGAAACTTGCCACAGTCATCAATGGGAAACTTGCCACAGTCATCAATGGGAAACTTGCCACAGTCATCAATGGGAAACTTGCCACAATCATCAGTGGGAAACATGCCACAGTCATCAATGGGAAACTTGTCAGTCATCAATGGGAAACTTGCCACAGTCATCAATGGGAAACTTGCCTCAGTCATCAATGGGAAACTTGCCTCAGTCATCAATGGGAAACTTGTCACAGTCATCAATGGGAAACTTGCCACAGTCATCAATGGGAAACTTGCCACAGTCATCAATGGGAAACTTGCCACAGTCATCAATGGGAAACTTGCCACAGTCATCAATGGGAAACTTGCCACAGTCATCAATGGGAAACTTGCCACAATCATCAGTGGGAAACATGCCACAGTCATCAATGGGAAACTTGTCAGTCATCAATGGGAAACTTGCCACAGTCATCAATGGGAAACATGCCACAGTCATCAATGGGAAACTTGTCAGTCATCAATGGGAAACTTGCCACAGTCATCAATGGGAAACTTGCCACAGTCATCAATGGGAAACTTGCCACAGTCATCAATGGGAAACTTGCCACAGTCATCAATGGGAAACTTGCCACAGTCATCAATGGGAAACTTGCCACAGATATCAGTGGGAAATTTGCCACAATCATCAATGGGAAACTTGCCACAGTCATCAATGGGAAACTTGCCACAGATATCAATGGAAAACTTGCCACAGATATCAATGGGAAACTTGCCACAATCATCAATGGGAAGCCTGTCACAGTCATCAATGGGAAACTTGTCAGTATTCAATGGGAAACTTGTCGGTCATCAATGGGAAACCTGTCACAGTCATCAGTGGGAAACTTTGTCACAGTCATCATCGGGAAGCTTGCCACACATATAAATGGGACACTTGTCTATTACAGACATCAGGAGGATACCACATAAGTGCTCCAGTTTCCTCCCATTGATCACACAATGGAGAATCTCAGCACAGAACACACACTCAGTAGCACTGGTGAGAGTCCAATACGTGCATACTAGAATTACACATGCTATAAATATTCCTTTTGTGAATAGGTTTTCTAATTTAATTTTTGCTTGGGCAGTGTCCTATACATTATTTGTGAAATGTTCAGCTGTTGCTGGATTAGTAATGGGCACAGTGGAAACAGGTCCTGCTAGTTTTTTGCCTTTATCTAAGGAGACTAAACTGTTTGACTTTTGTGTTTTGCAGGTTTGTGAAGAAGCCAAGTGCCCCAACATTGGTGAGTGTTGGGGTGGAGGTGAACATGCTACAGCAACTGCAACAATTATGGTATGTTTATGTAAATCTATGTGTGGGTATGTGTGTGTGGGAGTGGGGGGAGGTGTGGATGGGAGGGAGGGAGAGAACGAACGAACGAGTGAATGAACAAACTTTATTTTAAAAGGGTAACAAATTGGGCACGCAGGCCCGTCTTACATTCGGCCCTTTCGATCACTCATCTTTCATTCATGAAATGTGCATGTTATATTTACATAGGGAAAAAAAAACATTGTCGAATGGATTTTGTAAGCATAAACAATGCATATTACGCATGGTACATTCACATGGGGGAAAAAACATTGTCAAATGAAAGTTGTAAACATAAACAGTGCATATTGCAATGTTGTGAGACACATCCCCCATCCACCCACACATCCCGCAGCCACCCACACATCCCTCAGCCACCCACACATCCCCCACCCACCACACCTCCATGCACTCACACAGACTCACGCAACATACATGCCGCCACCCACCCACCTATCCCCCACCCACACACATTTCCCCACCCACACATACATCCCCACCTACCATTCCCCCTACTAGGATGTAATACTAGCTTCCAGTTATTGCCCTGCTAATGTCTAATACAAGTATCCAGTTGATGTCTGACAAGTATCCAGTAGATGTCTGCGACAAGTTTCATTTCAATGTGTCTGATTCTCAGTCCCTATTGTGTTATGTCAAAAATGGACAGGTGGGGCATGAGTTTATCCCCAGTATAGACACTTTTCTCTGACAAGAACTGACTTGGAAAGTCATGCAGGAGTTGGCCCACTTGCCTGCTGGCCATGTGTTTGAATCCTCTGCAAGGTGGGGAATTGTTCACTGACCTGACTTCCTAATCTATCTAGCCTCAAATAGCTACCGTAACATTTCTTGCAAGGTCAAGGCAGATGGTGTGATACTGAACACATCAATCATCAAGTGTTGATTGGTTTATAATTTTATGAGGCTAGCACCATATACCCAATTTGCCTCTTGGCATGAAAATAGGGTCCTTTTTTCTGTTCCTGCTGAAGTGGGAGGCAATGAGCGAGCTAATCTGTTGGCTTCCAGTGTACAAGTTGTTTGAACACTCAGATGGACAAAGGGAGACAGTGAGAATGAAATTGGTTGAACTGCAGTAAATTTGTAAAACTTCAGTGAGTAAATCAACAGTAACGAGAAGTGGAATCATTTTACTGGAACACAATCACAAGTGACAACCCAGTATTACAGAATTCTTTAAGGTAAATTAAAATTGAGGAAATATTTTGGGCATGTTAAAAGATGTGAATGTCTGGAAAAGATCATTATTGTGGGGGGGTGTACTGGGGAAGCATAGAAGAGGAAGACACAACATAGATACATTCAAGATGTAATTGATAATTTACATGTGACAGCAGAGGCAGGACTTCTGGCTTATGATAGAGAGACATTTGGAAAGACTGTTATTGCGGCAATGTTCTGCACTGGGCAACCAATGGATGATGATTCTTTATGTATGTGAATACGTTTCTTTTCTGGTTTTATTTTGTGGAAGCGGTTCTTGATTTAATTTCTAACCTCGATTCTTATTATGTGGCTTGTACTTATTCTCTTGTTCTGCTGCTTTTGCAGTGAAGCGTCTCAGAAAGATGTAGATGTAATTTTCTGCTTTTAACTTGTTTTATTGCTTGTACTAATGTCATAATTAATTTCTTCATCCTTTCTTACTCCATCTAGTCTAGCCAACTCTTCCTAGTTCATTGTCTTGTCTTGTATCCCGATGTTCTCATATAGAACACTCTATTTGATGGTTGATCTGTTCCATTGTAACCAGAAGTCCAAACCATTTAATTCTTTGCTGTTTTATAAAGTCAGTAAACAGTGTTATCTATACACTTATGTTTCTAATTTGTCTCTCTATCTCTTCTTGCTTTTCTAGCTGCATTTCTTATGCATCTAATCTTACAAGATTTGATTTCATGCCAAACACAGTTCGCGGCAACTGCACTAGCCAGGCGGCCTTAATTCCTCAGGCTCAAAGACCCCTCTGCCATACACCGTAAGGTACTATATTGGCTGTAAATGGCAGTTTTTTTGGGGGGCAGTGTTTTTAGGACTGTCTATGTCTGGCAATGGTAACAGTGTTGGGACTCTGTCCAGATACTTGTGCTCTCTGGCTCGTTTTAATGAGTGTCCCTTTATGTTTACATTATATTGCATTGAAGTTCAGCGAATTGTCATACATTCTGCCTTTTCGCTGTTAATCTTCATATAAAAATTCTGGCAGCAATGGTCAAATTAATTTATATGGTGCTGAAAATCCACATTTTTCTTATATAGTAAACTGTCATTGTCTGCAAAAAGCAGCTCATTATATATATGAGTTGAATTTGTGGTATAAATGTATGGTTTGTTTAGCTTCTTGTAGTTCAGACTTAACCGGTCTCTGTGGCCAAAGGCTTGCGAACGCGGTTCATGAGCCGCTTACCAGGCATTTGAAAGCAGCCGTGACCAATTTGTGCAGCAGACCGTGTTGCGTCGTGTTATAACGTGTTGGTATGGGAGTCGGTCGTTCAGAAAGCAATGGCAAACTACTGAACGTAAAAACGTGCCTAGTACATCAACAGCAGCTGAAAATTGCTGGTGTCGACTGCAACGTCCTGTAAGGGATATGCAACATTTAAAAAAAAAAGTTCAGATTTGTACGTTTGTCTTTGTCCTGTCAGGTCCTAGGAGATCATTGCACCAGGGGTTGCCGCTTCTGCTCAGTTAAGACATCCCGTAACCCACCTCCACCTGATCCAATGGAACCAGTAAACACTGCATCAGCCATCGCTGAATGGGGCCTTGACTATGTTGTCCTCACCTCAGTGGACAGGGATGGTAAGTTTTGGATGGCTATACCTTGGTAGATGTATTGGTTTGATGCTCACCTGCTGGTGTGGTCTTCAACATTGGGAAGTAGAAGCGTCAACATGATACTGAACATATCACCCACCAATTACTGATAGTCTATAAAAATATGGGTTTAGCACCATATGCCCAGGGCTTTAAGGTGTGAAAAAGGGTCCTTTAATTGTTTTATACCTTGGTAAATGGGGATAATAAGTTTTGGAGTATAAGTATACCTTGGTAAATAGGGATGGTAAGTTTTAGATGGGTATACCTTGCTAAATAGGGATGGTAAGTTTTGGATGGGTAGACATTTGTAAATTTTGTATGAGTATACCTTGTTAGCCGGTCTCCCTGGCCTAGGCGATAAACGACTTTCTCCGTAATCCCGTTTATCCACATAGGGTAACGCAGCGTGTGAGAATTGGAAGCAGTTCTCGCCACATTGGTAACTTACGGGATAAGTGAGCTGGCCGCTCAGAAAGCAATGGCAAACTACTGCGCGTAATCTTGCCAAGAAATCAGCGACAGCGGTAAAATGCTAATGTTGACAGCAATGTCCTGTAAAGGATATGTGAAAAAAAAAATACCTTGGTAAATGGGGATGGTAAGTTTTGGATGAGTATACTTTGATAAATGGGGATGGTAAATTTTGGTTGTATATACCTTGGTAAATGGGGATGGTAAGTTTTGGATGTATATGAGTATACCTTGGTAAATGGGGATGGTAGGTTTTGGATGCATAGACATTGGTAAATTTTGTATCAGTATACCTAGGTAAATGGGGATGGTAAGTTTTGGATGGGCATACCTTGGTAAATTGGGATGGTAAGTTTAGGATGCATATACCATGGTAAATTGGGATGGCAAGTTTTGGATGGGCATACCTTGATAAATGGGGATGGTAAGTTTTGGATGGACATACCTTGGTAAATGGGGATAGTAAGATTTTTAAATGGGTATACCTTGGTAAAAAGGGATGGTAAGTTTTGGATGGGCATACCTTGGTAAATGGGGATAGTAAGATTTTTAAATGGGTATACCTTGGTAAAAGAGGATGGTAAGTTTTGGATGGGCATACCTTGCTAAATGGGGATGGCAAGTTTTGGATGGGTATCCCTTGGTAAATGCGGATGGTAAGTTTTGGATGGGTATACATTAGTGGTGGGTTGAGGTGAGTATTTGAGCTGTCAGTTGGGTATCAATAGAACTGCAGTAGGATGTTCCCATGGTCTAGCCTATAGCATAATGCATTATCTGTTGATTTGTCTATGTGTGCTCATATTGGGTGTACAGATAGTTGACTGAAGAACCAACATGAACTTAATGAGTCTTACATTGGAGCATCTCACCCAATATGTAGATGAATAGGAAGACATGCTTTGCAGGATGTTACAGAGAACAATGCATGGGTGCATGATTATCAACCAGAAACAAAATGTGCTTCACTGCAATGGAAACACCCTTTAAATTCAGTCAAAAAATTCAAGGGCAAGTTATGCTCACATTTTTTGAGATTCCAAGGGAGTGCTGTTATCCTTTTTTGAAAGGAAAGATGGCGTTGTGAATGCTGCATTGTACTGTGAAGCCCTAATGATGCTTCATTATGCAATTAGAAAAAGAAAGGTCACCAAACAAAAACAAAAAAGAATTTGATTAAAGTTAGAATGTGCCTAAGGCATCAGCCCAAAGCCTTCTATAGTGCAGGTATTGGGGTACTGAAAAATGTTGGGATGAGTGCATCATGTTCGTGAAGTGTGTGCTGAGAAATAAGTCCAGATGTAAGATACAATAATAAATGGATATCAAGTTCACACCTCATGCAGTTTATTTACATACTATTTTGTAACTTACTTACTGACATATCCTCATAGCATTCTGCATGTTAGAAGTCTGTGGTGAGCCAGTGTTACTTTATACACATGAACATCTGCATTTCATATCCTGATTGTTTCTCCTCGCAGTGTACAGCTAATTGAAGGCCATTTTTTTTTTGTTTACTAATATCTGCTCTATCTTTTGTCCTAGATCGCCCTAGCAGACACAGCCCTGATATGTTATGATTTTGTTCTTTCTATCCATCACCTCTTGAAATTTTGTTCTTTGACCCCAATAGCTCTCATTCATACCATGTCACACTAACTTTTCATAACCAAATATACATTTCTTAGAATGTTGAATACATACAGCTAACTAACATTGTAAATTGGTGGAAGGTTGAATACACGCAGCTAACTAAAATGGTGCATTGCTGGAATGTTGAATATACGCAGCTGTGTTAAATTATATGTTTGCTGGAATGTTGAATATACGCAGCTAACTAGAATGGTACATTGCTGGAAAGCTGAGTATATGCGGCTGTATAAAATGATACATTTGCTGGCTGGCATATTGAATATACGCAGCTAACTAAAATAGTCCATTGCTGGAATGTTGAATACACATAGCTAACTAAAATGGTACATTGATGGAATGTTGTATACACCCAACTTACTTTGTGCTATTTCTCTCAGATTTACCAGATGGTGGTGCAGCCCATTTTGCCCAAACTGTAAAGGAAATCAAGTCAAGGTGAGACTTTGCTTTTGGTCTGGGGCTTTGTTTGGTTTTGGCTTGCATGAAGGATCACTTTCATTGCACATGGATATCTTCAAAAGTGCCAATCTCCTCCCATAGATCACAGAATGAGTATCTCAATACAGTGCGTGAACTCCATAACACAAGTCAATACAAATATGTGGATACCAGAATGATACATGCTACAAATATACTTTATGTTTTTGTGAGTTGGTTATATGAGTTTAAAATTTAGCTTGGGTAGTGGCTTAATTGGCTTGATTTTTTTCTATTTCCAACTTTCAAGAAATTGATAAATAAAGGTTGGGTTTGTGTGCGGAGACAATAGTTCTTTCACAGATGGAGTGGGTATTGAGGTGGTTTTATAACTGTTCATTGGTTCAGCAGTAAAGAATGTTTGGTCTACTGCTGTTTTAAGTTGATTTATATTTATTTAATTACATTGTCCCCTCAAAAGGTTAGCTGAAGAAACACTCAAGGAATTTTTAACATGGAAAATTTGCAGATGGTTAATCCTAATGTTTTTGAGGTGATAATTATAGTCTGCCCAGGGCTCAAAATGTGCATGCTGTGAGGCTGCAGGAGAATCACATCATTCCCGTAATGATGGTAGATAGTCAGTATCAAAGTCGTAACACATAATGATAATAATGCCAGACAGGGGAAGATCTTGCTCCATTTCTTGACCTTGCAATTGTGTGTTATTTCATTCAGACATGTGAGTTTTTATTTGTGATTGCGATATTTCAGTTTCATTAGCTAAATATTCTTGTGTATTTTGTGTGTGATCGTTGATACAGATTGGTTGAAAGTTCATTTGTATCTGTATGTGTCTTTCCCTTTGTCAAGCTGTTGGTAGGGTACCTAGTCAATTCAAAGTGATAATGGTGATGATTATACTTCGTCTTCTTCTTCTTCTTCTTCTTCTTCTTCTTCTTCTTCTTCTTCTTCTTCTTCTTCTTCTTCTTCTTCTTCTTCTTCTTCTGCGTTCATCCGGAGTGTTTTTTCAGACGTAATTGCGGTGTGTCTCGTTATGCACCCATGGGCTAAAACCCTTAGGCCAACACATCCGACATTAGCGGGTGTTTTTTAATCCGGTTAGCCTTCCTGGGGGACTCTCACTTTTGTGGTGCCATCCACATCCCAGCTGGTCAAGTTAGAACGGTCAAAGTTTTCATGGTCAGCCCTCAAGGGAAGGCAGGGACAGTCCATGGGCATTATCCGCCATCCAAGGAGGCTTCCATAATTGCAGATCCGACACATAGTCACCCAAGGAATCGCCATGTCCTGCACACGGCTGCTTTAATTCCTCACTTTCATGTATTGGGCATTTCGTTTGCCACAGGTCGCTCCCCGCACACACCAAGAACGGTCATTCTGCAGACAACTTCCACTCAGCGAGCTTTCAGTTCAGACATGTGCTGGACGCTGTGCCCAGAAGACAAGATAGTCAGAGCTGTTCCGGACATGAAGGACATTCCAATTCCGTTGTGCCAATTTTATTTGCACCCTTAGGTCGACACATCCGACTTCTGTGGGCGTTTATGTTCAGGTTAGCCTTCCTGGGAGTTTCAAAGGACATTTGACTGCTGTGTTGTCATCCACATCTCAGCTGGTCAAGGTAGAACAGCCAAAGACATCACAGTCAACCCTCAAGGGAAGGCAGGGGCAGACCATGGGCATTCCCTGCCATCCACGGAGGCTTCCATAATTGCAGAGCCGGCACATAGCGCTCTGCTACTGGGCTCACCCAAGGAGTCACCACGTCCTGCTCATGGCTGCTTTAATTCCTCACTTCTATGTATTGGGTATTTCGCTTGCCACTGGCTGCTCCCCATGCAAACCAGGAACGGTCAGTCTGCAGACGACATCCACTCAGCAGACTTTCACTTCGGACTTCCACGTAATGGATTTGCTAGCCAAGCATTCCATTTCGTGTTAATGAGACGTTTTCCACCTTTGATACACTCACTCAGTGAGTTTCTGGTACAGATTTACATCGTAACCATTGCGTGTGACTGGGACATTTTTTCCACCTTTAGTAATGCTCACGAGGTAGGCTGCATGTACTGCCGGTTTAGCATCTTACCTCCATGCAGCAGAGTAACAGCCAGGCCCTCACATCCGGGGGATATTGGCTTTGAGGTGTCAGCCATATCCCTCAGCTGAGAGCTGTAGAACAAGTGTCTGGACCAAGCATGTAGCAGGCTCAGCATCTCACCTCCATTTAGCAGTGAGTGAGTCTTAGCCCAGCGCTCAAATCCAGGGGATATTACTTAGAGGCGTTCAGCCATATCCCTCAGATGAGAGCCATAGAATAAGTGTCTGGTCCAAGAATGTAGTGAAATTGTGCGCATGATTCAGACTGTGAGTGCAATGGATTTGCTTATCCCTAGCCTTTGACTGTCCCCAGTCTACCTTCAAGGCAGCAGATGTGTCTCTCTTGGTCTGATTCCTATCCTTTGACCTGTCCGACTTGGGAGACCCTATCAGTAGCTGTGCTACCGTCGGCATAGCTCTTGGGGGTCATTGGAACACGCAAGCCCCTCGACCACGGCAAGGTGGAGACACCTCATAAGGGGGTGATGATAATACAAAGTATGTTTTATTATAATGTAGTAGGGTTGAACTTGACTTATATAAAGTTAGAAAACATAAAACTTTTTATTTGTTATTATGGTTGATTATTAAAAATAAATTTTTTTTTTTGGTTCGCATATTTATTACAGGACATCACTGTCAACATCAGCATCTTTCAGTTGTTTCACTACGCTCAGTAGTTTGCCATTGCTTTCTGAGCAACCGGCTCACATACGCCGTAAGTTACAGATGCGGAGAGAACCGCTACCGATTCTCGCGCACATCACATTTCTTCATGAGAGTATACAGGATTACGGAGAAAGTCGTGTAACCCCTAAACCAGGAAGACCGGCAAAATTAAAATTAGTAAAAGCAAATGTCCATGTAAACACAGATTTTATTCATTTATATTATTTTTCAATGTTTTGTTTTATAGATCATGTTGTTCTTTTATAATTTTCGACAGGAACGCTTCAATTTTGGTTGAATGCCTGACTCCAGACTTTCGAGGTGACCTGGAGGCAGTGACTGTAGTGGCCAACTCAGGCCTGGACGTCTATGCCCACAATGTGGAAACTGTGCAGGATTTGCAGTGGTGTGTACTTGCATGTCTGTTTACTTATTGTCATATCATAATTTAATAGGTATCTGTAGGAAAGGTAGTCTACAATTGTTCTCCTTCTTGCCAACAACCATACTGGTCAGTAGCCATAAAATTGTCTCCATAAAGAGATCCTCTGTTACCATCGTGAACTTGAGACCATAACCAACAATTATCTATCAGCTGCTCTCAGGCTGAATCCAACACCTGCTCTCATGGTCTCACATGACCTTAAGTGGGGGAGCTAAATGGTTAATCCACCATAACTTCATGGGACAAGAGCAAGGGGCATATAAAGAGAGAGATGCTGAGCCATATGGCTTAATCAAGACAAAAGGACTGTCCTGATGCAAGCCACTAATGATTGTGTGAGATGATGAACCATGAACACTTGCCTATCAGCATCGCACATGATGATGATGATGATTTTGTTATTTTACACCGCCTTCTTTTCCTCCTTGTGCATGTGTTGTTCATTTGACTTTTTAATCTACCTCAATAATTTGTTGATAATTTTAAGTCTAAAATGTACATGGTAAACAAAATAGAAGAAGATCTTAAAACACATAGAGGAGACAATTAGAGACAGAGTTGGATAAATTGAGGTGGACATGAAGGGAGCTACAGGAGACAGTCCTCATAGGTCAGCTTGGCATGAGTTGTCTCTGTAGGGATATGAAGGGAGCTACAGGAGACAGCCCTCATAGGTCAGCTTGGCATGAGTTGTCTCTGTTGGGATATGAAGGGAGCTACAGGAGACAGTCCTCATAGGTCACTTGGCATGAGTTGTCTCTGTTGGGATATGAAGGGAGCTACAGGAGACAGTCCCTCATAGGTCAGCTTGGCATGAGTTGTCCTCTGTAGGGACATGAAGGGAGCTACAGGAGACAGTCCTCATAGGTCAGCTTGGCATGAGTTGTCTCTGTTGGGATATGAAGGGAGCTACAGGAGACAGTCCTCATAGGTCAGCTTGGCATGAGTTGTCTCTGTTGGGATATGAAGGGAGCTACAGGAGACAGTCCTCATAGGTCAGCTTTTCATGAGTTGTCTCTGTTGGGATATGAAGGGAGCTACAGGAGACAGTCCTCATAGGTCAGCTTGGCATGAGTTGTCTCTGTTGGGATATGAAGGGAGCTACAGGAGACAGTCCTCATAGGTCAGCTTGGCATGAGTTGTCTCTGTTGGGATTGAAGGGAGCTACAGGAGACAGTCCTCATAGGTCAGCTTGGCATGAGTTGTCTCTGTTGGGATATGAAGGGGAGCTACAGGAGACAGTTCCTCATAGGTCAGCTTGGCATGAGTTGTCTCTGTTGGATATGAAGGGAGCTACAGGAGATAGCCCTCATAGGTCAGCTTGGCATGAGTTGTCTCTGTTGGGACATGAAGGGAGCTACAGGAGACAGTCCTCATAGGTCAGCTTGGCATGAGTTGTCTCTGTTGGGATATGTAGGGAGCTACAGGAGACAGTCCTCATAGGTCAGCTTGGCATGAGTTGTCTCTGTTGGGACATGAAGGGAGCTACAGGAGACAGTCCTCATAGGTCAGCTTGGCATGAGTTGTCTCTGTTGGGATATGTAGGGAGCTACAGGAGACAGTCCTCATAGGTCAGCTTGGCATGAGTTGTCTCTGTAGGGATATGAAGGGAGCTACAGGAGACAGTCCCTCATAGGTCAGCTTGGCATGAGTTGTCTCTGTTGGGATATGAAGGGAGCTACAGGAGATCAGTCCTCATAGGGTCAGCTTGGCATGAGTTGTCTCTGTAGGGATATGAAGGGAGCTACAGGAGATAGTCCTCATAGGTCAGCTTGGCATGAGTTGTCTCTGTTGGGATATGAAGGGAGCTACAGGAGATAACCCTCATAGGTCAGCTTGGCATGAGTTGTCTCTGTTGGGATATGAAGGGAGCTACAGGAGACATACCCTCATAGGTCAGCTTGGCATGAGGTGTCTCTGTAGGGCTATGAAGGGAGCTACAGGAGACAGTCCTCATAGGTCAGCTTGGCATGAGTTGTCTCTGTTAGGGACTATGAAGGGAGTACAGGAGACTAGTCCCTCATAGGTCAGCCTTGGCATGAGTTGTCTCTGTAGGATATGAAGGGAGCTACAGGAGACAGTCCTCATAGGTCAGCTTGGCATGAGTTGTCTCTGTTAGGGATATGAAGGGAGCTACAGGAGACAGTCCTCATAGGTCAGCTTTCATGAGTTGTCTCTGTTAGGGACATGAAGGGAGCTACAGAGACCCTTTGATTGGCTTTGCTTAGGGATATCAGGGCTACAGAGAAGCCTCATAGGTCAGCTGGCATGAGTTGTCTGTAGTTGGGGGATCTGAAGGGAGCTATAAGGGATAGCCCCATGGTCAGTTGGGTTGGTAGATATAAGGGAGCTACAGGAACGTCATAGGTCATTGGCTGAGGTTGTCTCTGTGGAAATGAAGGAGCTTGGCACATGTCAGTTGGCATGAGTTGTCTCGGATATGAAGTACAGGAGATAGCCCTATGCCCAGTTGGAGATGGTCTCTGTAGGGATATAGGAGCTCAGGAGAAGCCCTCTGTTGGGCATGAGTTGTCCTGGGATATGAAGGGACACAGGGCAGTCTCGTAGGGTGAGAGCTTTGGGAAGTAAGGGAGCTACGGGCAGATCCCTAGGTCAGCTTGATGAGTTGTCTCTGTTGGGACAAAGGCTACAGGATAGCCCTCTAGGTCAGCTTGGATGAGTTCTCCTGAGGGACATGAAGGGAGCTTACAGGAGACAGTCCTCATAGGTCCAGCTTGGCATGAGTTGTCTCTGTTGGGATATGAAGGGAGCTACAGGAGACAGTCCTCATAGGTCAGCTTGGCATGAGTTGTCTCTGTAGGGATATGAAGGGAGCTACAGGAGATAGCCCTCATAGGTCAGCTTGGCATGAGTTGTCTCTGTTGGGATATGAAGGGAGCTACAGGAGATAGCCCTCATAGGTCAGCTTGGCATGAGTTGTCTCTGTAGGGATATGAAGGGAGCTACAGGAGATCAGTCCCTCATAGGTCAGCTTGGCATGAGTTGTCTCTGTTGGACATGAAGGGAGCTACAGGAGATAGCCCTCATAGGTCAGCTTGGCATGAGTTGTCTCTGTAGGGATATGAAGGGAGCTACAGGTGCAGACGTCCTCATAGGTCAGCTTGGCATGAGTTGTCTCTGTTGGGACATGAAGGGAGCTACAGGAACGATACCCTCATAGGTCAGCTTGGCATGAGTTGTCTCTGTAGGATATGAAGGGAGCTACGGAGATCAGCCCTCATAGGTCAGCTTGGCATGAGTTGTCTCTGTTGGGACATGAAGGGAGCTACAGGAGATAGCCCTCATAGGTCAGCTTGGCATGAGTTGTCTCTGTAGTGATATGAAGGGAGCTACAGGAGACAGTCCTCATAGGTCAGCTTGGCATGAGTTGTCTCTGTTGGGACATGAAGGGAGCTACAGGAGATAAGCCCTCATAGGTCAGCTTGGCATGAGTTTGTCTCTGTTGGGGACATGAAGGGAGCTACAGGAGATAACCCTCATAGGTCAGCTTGGCATGAGTTGTTCGCTTGGTTTAGGTGGTAGAAGGAAGCTACAGGGACAGCCTCATGGTCCTGGCGATTTCTGTAGGGATGAAGGAGAACAGGAGATAGCCTATAGGTCAGCTTGGGATGTTGTCTGTAGGGAAGAGCAAGGAGATTCCCAGTGTCGTTGGCTGATTGTCTTTTAGGAGATAAGAAGGAGCAGCTGCATAGGTCAGTTGGCATGAGTTGTTCTGTGGGACATAAGGGAGCAAAGGGATAGCCTCATAGGCATTGAGGATTTTTAGGGAATGAAGGGAGCTACAGGAGTAGCCTCTTTGGCATGAGTTTCTCGTAGGGTCATAAAGGGAGCTACAGGAATGCCCTTAGGTAGTTGGCAGTTTTTTCCTGTAGGAAGAGGGCTAAGGGACCTCATAGGTCAGCTTGGCATGAGTTGTTCCTGTAGGGAATGAATGGCACTACGGGCAGTCCATGAGGTCGCTTGGCATGAGTTAGTCTCTGTGTGGCATGATCAGGTAACCATAGGGTGGCATAGTTGCTCTGTGGGCATGAAGGGTACTGGGATATGATGGGTTTGGGAATTCTGTAGGGATGAAGGGTCTCAGGAGGAGTGGGGCAAGGAGAGTCCTGTGGGGTTTGCATAGGTGGTTGCACATAAAGCCTATAGGAGTGCCATGAGTTGTCTCTGTTGGGACAGATTGGGATAGAGACAGGAGATAACCCTCATAGGTCAGCTTGGCATGAGTTGTCTCTGTAGGGATATGAAGGGAGCTACAGGAGACAGTCCTCATAGGTCAGCTTGGCATGGTTGTCTCTGTGGGACATGAAGGGAGCTCAGGAGATAGCCCTCAAGGTCAGCTTGGCATGAGTTGTCTCTTTGGGACTGAAGGGAGCTACAGGAGATACCCTCATAGGTCAGCTTGGCATGAGTTGTCTCTGTAGGGAATAAGGGAGCTACAGGAGACAGTCCTCATAGGTCAGCTTGGCATGAGTTGTCTCTGTAGGGACATGAAGGGAGCTACAGGAGATAGCCCTCATAGGTCAGCTTGGCATGAGTTGTCTCTGTAGGGATATGAAGGGAGCTACAGGAGACAGTCCTCATAGGTCAGCTTGGCATGAGTTGTCTCTGTTGGGACATGAAGGGAGCTACAGGAGATAGCCCTCATAGTCAGCTTGGCATGAGTTGTCTCTGTAGGGATATGAAGGGAGCTACAGGAGACAGTCCTCATAGGTCAGCTTGGCATGAGTTGTCTCTGTTGGGACATGAAGGGAGCTACAGGAGATAGCCCTCATAAGGTCAGCTTGGCATGAGTTGTCTCTGTTGGGATATGAAGGGAGCTACAGGAGACAGTCCTCATAGGTCAGCTTGGCATGAGTTGTCTCTGTTGGGATATGAAGGGAGCTACAGGAGACAGTCCTCATAGGTCAGCTTGGCATGAGTTGTCTCTGTTGGGACATGAAGGGAGCTACAGGAGACAGTCCTCATAGGTCAGCTTGGCATGAGTTGTCTCTGTTGGGACAAATGAAGGGAGCTACAGGAGATAGCCCTCATAGGTCAGCTTGGCATGAGTTGTTCTCTGTTGGGATATGAAGGGAGGCTACAGGAGATAGCCCTCATAGGTCAGCTTGGCATGAGTTGTCTCTGTTGGACATGAAGGGAGCTACAAGGAGATAACCCTGCATAGGTCAGCTTGGCATGAGTTGTCTCTGTTGGGACATGAAGGGAGCTACAGGAGATAGCCCTCATAGGTCAGCTTGGCATGAGTTGGTCTCCTGTTGGACATGAAGGGAGCTACAGGAGATAGCCCTCATAGGTCAGCTTGGCATGAGTTGTCTCTGTTGGGACATGAAGGGAGCTACAGGAGACAGTCCTCATAGGTCAGCTTGGGCATGAGTTGTCTCTGTTGGGATATGAAGGGAGCTACAGGAGACAGTCCTCATAGGTCAGCTTGGCATGAGCTGTCTCTGTTGGGACATGAAGGGAGCTACAGGAGATAGCCCTCATAGGTCAGCTTGGCATGAGTTGTCTCTGTAGGGATATGAAGGGAGCTACAGGAGACAGTCCTCAATAGGTCAGCTTGGCATGAGTTGTCTCTGTTGGGACATGAAGGGAGCTACAGGAGATAGCCCTCATAGGTCAGCTTTGGCATGAGTTTGTCTCTGTTGGGATATGAAGGGAGCTACAGGTGACAGTCCCTCATAGGTCAGCTTGGCATGAGTTTGTCTCTGTTGGGACATGAAGGGAGCTACAGGAGATAGCCCTCATAGGTCAGCTTGGCATGAGTTGTCCTCTGTTGGGATATGAAGGGAGCTACAGGAGACAGGTCCTCATAGGTCAGCTTGGCATGAGTTGTCTCTGTTGGGACATGAAGGGAGCTACAGGAGATAACCCTCATAGGTCAGCTTGGCATGAGTTGTCTCTGTTGGGACATGAAGGGAGCTACAGGAGATAACCCTCATAGGTCAGCTTGGCATGAGTTGTCTCTGTTGGGACATGAAGGGGAGCTACAGGAGATAACCCTCATAGGTCAGCTTGGCATGAGTTGTCTCTGTTGGGATATGAAGGGAGCTACAGGAGATAACCCTCATAGGTCAGCTTGGCATGAGTTGTCTCTGTTGGGACATGAAGGGAGCTACAGGAGATAGCCCTCATAGGGTCAGCTTGGCATGAGTTGTCTCTGTTGGGACATGAAGGGAGCTACAGGAGATAACCCTCATAGGTCAGCTTGGCATGAGTTGTCTCTGTTGGGACATGAAGGGAGCTACAGGAGATAGCCCTCATAGGTCAGCTTGGCATGAGTTGTCTCTGTTGGGACATGAAGGGAGCTACAGGAGATAACCCTCATAGGTCAGCTTGGCATGAGTTGTCTCTGTTGGGACATGAAGGGAGCTACAGGAGATAGCCCTCATAGGTCAGCTTGGCATGAGTTGTCTCTGTTGGGATATGAAGGGAGCTACAGGAGACAGTCCTCATAGGTCAGCTTGGCATGAGCTGTCTCTGTTGGGACATGAAGGGAGCTACAGGAGATAGCCCTCATAGGTCAGCTTGGCATGAGTTGTCTCTGTAGGGATATGAAGGGAGCTACAGGAGACAGTCCTCATAGGTCAGCTTGGCATGAGTTGTCTCTGTTGGGACATGAAGGGAGCTACAGGAGATAGCCCTCATAGGTCAGCTTGGCATGAGTTGTCTCTGTAGGGATATGAAGGGAGCTACAGGAGACAGTCCTCATAGGTCAGCTTGGCATGAGTTGTCTCTGTAGGGATATGAAGGGAGCTACAGGAGACAGTCCTCATAGGTCAGCTTGGCATGAGTTGTCTCTGTTGGGATATGAAGGGAGCTACAGGAGATAGCCCTCATAGGTCAGCTTGGCATGAGTTGTCTCTGTAGGGATATGAAGGGAGCTACAGGAGACAGTCCTCATAGGTCAGCTTGGCATGAGTTGTCTCTGTTGGGATATGAAGGGAGCTACAGGAGACAGTCCTCATAGGTCAGCTTGGCATGAGTTGTCTCTGTTGGGATATGAAGGGAGCTACAGGAGATAGTCCTCATAGGTCAGCTTGGCATGAGTTGTCTCTGTTGGGATATGAAGGGAGCTACAGGAGACAGTCCTCATAGGTCAGCTTGGCATGAGTTGTCTCTGTTGGGATATGAAGGGAGCTACAGGAGATAACCCTCATAGGTCAGCTTGGCATGAGTTGTCTCTGTTGGGACATGAAGGGAGCTACAGGAGATAGCCCTCATAGGTCAGCTTGGCATGAGTTGTCTCTGTTGGGATATGAAGGGAGCTACAGGAGATAGCCCTCATAGGTCAGCTTGGCATGAGTTGTCTCTGTTGGGATATGAAGGGAGCTACAGGAGACAGTCCTCATAGGTCAGCTTGGCATGAGTTGTCTCTGTTGGGACATGAAGGGCACCAGAAGAAGACTTGATAACTGTGGGTGTGCTGCTCCCTTACAGAGTTGTCCTACATAAACAATTAACACTGAGGTATCCAGACTCGGTTTCAGACTGGTCCTGACCTTTGAGTTCCTCTGCACAATGTGGCCTGTCCACTGAGTGGGTGCCCAGTATGGCTAACATTTTAAGGATCACAATACCTTTATGCAGATGTGAAGTTTTAGTACTGGACATGCATACCCTATTTATTTCTGAGCTTAGAGAGGGGTAGGAGAGCTCTGCAACAGTTCCTGTAGTGATAGTGTTTTGATACTGGCTTGGGATGGTGTTAGGGTTGGGATGGAAATTTAGTCCCAACCTTGCCATGAGAGACACAAGCACTTATCAGAGCTCAGGTGACTTGAATGTCAGTGCATTGGATTTAAGTGCCACAGTCTTCCAGAGAATTTTAAGCCAATCATTAACACTCTTGATCTACTCCAACAACAGGCTTGTCAGAGACCCCCGGGCCAACTACCAGCAGTCACTGTCAGTCCTCACACATGTCAAAGCCGTACACCCTAAAATGGTCACTAAAACATCAATAATGGTGGGTCTAGGTGAAACAGATGAACAGATCATGAAAACTTTAGAAGGTGAGCATGTTACAATTCATTGTCCAATAACAACTTTGAATGGTTAGTTTGTTAAAGTGTTCTGTCCAATGAAACTTTGGATAGTGAAATTGTTAATATTTAGTGTCCAATGAAAACTTGGGATATTTAACTTGTCAAAATTGACTGTCCAATGAAAACAGGCTCTGCTGATTTGTTAAAATTCTATGTTCATTGAAAACTTTGGAAGGAGAACTTGAGTAATCTGAGAGTTTGCTTAAATTTACTGCCAAATGAAAATTTCAAAACAACGAGCTTGTTAAAGTTCTTCACTCAGTGAAAACTTTGAAAGGTTAGTTTATTAAAATTCATTACCTGTAACATTTTTGAAATATAGTCTTATTAAATTTATTGTCCAGTGATAACTTTTGAAGATGAATTTGTTAAAATTTATTATCCAGTAAAATGCATTACTGTCTATGCTTCTTGGGTAACAATTAAGTATTTCTTCTACACAGACTGCAAAGGTATGCGAGGTGTTTCAGAATGTTACCCTGTTTCCTGATAATATTAACTGTTTTTATGGTCAAGTCGTTCAGCTTACTTCTGTTCTGAATATTTCACAGACATACAACTCACACAGTGACAATTTTTTCTGGTCCTTCTTCATTCTGCTTGTCCTGTTAGATTAATGATTGGCATGTGTGTGACATACAGACAGTTACTGTATATATGCTTCAGTGTGATGTTTATTTCTCTTTCTACTTTGTTACAGATCTTCGTAAAATTGATGTTGATTGCGTCACTCTTGGTCAGTATATGCAGCCCACAAAAAGGCACCTAAAGGTAAGCTTTTAAACATGGTTTAAATAGCCACTTTAGTAACTTTTTCTAAATTGCTTTTTAATTATATAACCTGCATAGTTGGGTAGCGCTTGAAAAAACAAATCCAACGGTACCTTATTCAAGTCTGTACGCCAATTCTAACTGAAGATATAAATGTTTGTATGTCAGTTTATCATTTAATATAGACATATAGAAAAAAAACGATTTTGACCCTTTCACTTTTTGTGACCTACCTGCACACTCACACAACTGTTGGTTACACTGTCACCAAGGGATATTACCACTGCTGCTGTCTAACTCAAGGATAGACAACTGACTGCCAGTTTATGTATACACACACATAGACACAGCCAACAGGGGTAGACAGAGGGATACATACCTGGATGGCTTGGCCACATGGCATAACTGGGGACCCCAAGAACCCAAAGACCCCTTGATGCTAGAGT
>JACEFZ010005163.1:0-50000 GCA_014155875.1 Cepaea nemoralis | reverse complement strand
ACATACTCACCATAATGACTCTGACAATCTGCAGTCAGGAAATGCACAATGTTAAAGTGTCATAAAGCATTCCTGCGTGTGTATGTGCTAAGTGTCAGGTCTTAGTCAGATATGACTGAGCTACCGTATGACAGTAGACGGTACTACATGCTTTCTGTTAGCGCCAAATGTTGGGCTCGACACCCCACATTGTGCCAGCGGCTTTGGGCGGAAGAGTGCAATTGGGAGGGTACAAGCCTAATCCTGGTGCGAGGAAATGCAATCTAAAGACAAAATGTCATGGCAGGGCAGTCCAGGCCTTAAGCTTTGGTTGGCGGATGGTCTAGGATCGAAGCTCTGACAGGTGGATAGTTAGAGCATGGTTTTGCTGATCCGGCAGCTTCTGCAGCTTGTCTTGTTCCTGATGTATTGGTGTTACCTTTCCTCTGGAGTGAACTAGGCAGGCCCAGAGAGGGATCATGCTGCATGGGCAACAAATGGTCTCTATATTTTGCCCAGGTTTTGTGCTATGTAGAGGCAATAACTCCATCCCTGGTCTTAACCGGTCTCGGAATCAAAGCGAGATGTAACTGTTACGGGTTATAAGTCCTAGTCAATTGGCGTAGATATGGGGCGCCACGCGTTGCCTCTGACGGTGGGAGACACCTACAGGTGTCACTGATCAGCTACCGCCCGCCTCAAGCTGGGCAACCCCCGGTCAATTGGGTGCTCATCTGCCACATCATGCCTGCTTCAATGGGTGCTCGGGGCTAGGACAAAATCTGAATCACAGGTTGTAAAACCAATACACCAAGCACTAATAAGAACGTTTAAACAGCTTTCATATGCGGTATCTGCGAAGAATACTTGGTATTAAGTGGCAAGACAAAATCACAAATACTGAAGTATTGGAAAGATCGGGTTGTGTGACGGTTTATTCCATGCTCAGTTTTCGTAGACTTAGATGGATAGGACACGTTAGGAGGATGGATGATGGTAGAATAGCAAAGGACATCTTTATTGGTGAATTACAGATGGGTAAGAGATCTCAGAGTCGGCCTCTACTACGATACAAAGATGTGTGTAAGCGGGACATGATTGATACAGGCATTGATAATGCACATTGGGAGCACGTCGCCGCTGAACGTGTTGCATGGTGGGCAACTATCAGAAATGGAATAAAGACAAAGGAGAAAATGATTGCAGATAAAGCACACACAGAGCGCGAGAAACGTAAGATGGTGTATGACCATGTTTTCACATGCACCTACTGTGGACAAACATTTACAGCACAAATTGGCCTTACCAGCCACACTCGCCACCGCCATGGCTCGTAGTTATTAAGCCTTTTTGAAGCACAATGCACCAAACTATCGTATGTCAAAACAGAAAAGGTGTGCCAATGTGTGTGCAAAAATAGATAACAAAACTGAAACACGTCTGACTGCAAAGCATACCGTGTTCTTTAAGGAAAATGTAAGACATGCAACAGACTGAGAAACTGTCATTAAAAAAATATAACTGTCATTTACTGCCTATAAATGCCTTGCAGTGTCTGGCAGGGGGGTCTTGAACCTGATAACTTAAAGCCGCCTGGCTAGTGCAGCAATCGCGCATTGTGCATGTTAGGGTTTTCTTTTTAAATCCGGCATTCTAGCCACTCGGCCAGCCGCTCCAAACTAAGAAACAATATCCCCCCTTTCCCCCCCCCCTTCCCCCCCCCCCCAAAAAAAAAATGAAAGATTTAGACGACACTGCAAACCACAGTAAGTGATGGCGAATGGTAATTTGTATGCTTACCGATGTGGCACATGCTGATGAAATGGCTTCATCTCAGACCTAATGACGCAAACCACTGATCCTAATTGTCAATGTTTAATGTATTCGTACATCAAACACCGATTGATGTAGTTGTCGGTTTAGTTTCTATAATAAATTGAAAACAGTTGATACTAAATAAGCATGATATCCCAGCCAATGTGAATTAATTCATTCTACAGCTGTTGCTCTACTGAGAATTCAGAAAGTGAATAATTGAAGATGGATATAACAACGTTAGTCATTGCCAGTGCCATTTCTTTACTCATCTACGCCTTGTTTCGTAAGCCTGACCCACGACTACCGCCTTTTCCAACTCGTCCCCTGCCTTTTGTGGGAAACATGCTCTCATTGAAGGAAGACTATCGTGTTCAGTTCCGGGACTGGCGCCAGCAATGTGGGGACATCTTCAGGTAAGACTATACATTATGGGGACATCGCTAGGTAAGTCTATACAATATGAGGAACACTTCAAGTAAATCTATACATTATGACGAAATCTTCAGATAAGTCTGTATATTATAATGACACCTTCAGGTAAGTGTATATTATGGGAACATCTTTACATGAGTCTAAACATTACGTGGACATCTTTCGGTAACCACATGCATTGTAAGGACATCTTTATATCCATATAATCTGGGGTAATCCTTAGGTAAGTCTATACAATGTAGGAGTATTTAAGGATATGAGGACATGATCATGTAAGCCATTAAATGCATGGCCATCGACAGATAACCCTATACACTCCAAGGGCATGAATAAATAATAATTCGGACAGGCGTTACCAAATCACACACACACACACGCACACACACACACACACGCGCACACACACACACACACACACACACACACACATATATATATATATATATATATATATATATATATATATATATATACACACACACACACATATATATTGCCACTATATATTCTTCTGACGATCCTTCTGTTATACTCAGTATCTTCATTCCACTACATATTCTGCAATCTTTCCTACATCCGTTATATGCACAGTCTTTTGTTCACTTATATGTCCACAAACACATTTCAGTCGGATGTTTTCACATGCTTCTAGCCACTGTAATCTCCACTGTCATGTTTCACTTTACTAAATTAACATCTTTCAGTCAGCAGTTTATGTTCACAATCATGTATAAAACCATTACATTTACATTCTGCAGCCAGATGTTTAATTTCACAGTCATGTATGAAACAATTATATTCACATCTCACAGTCATCCATTAATCTTATGATCATGTTTACATCCATTACATTGAAATTGATCAGTGCAAGTTCAATCTCACGGTCATTGTTAAATCACCTATCTTCATCACATTCATCGGCACAGCTTTCGGCACGAACCAGAGTACAGTTTCACGTATTGCAAAGATACAAGCTGTTGTGCCTATTTGCCGAAAGAGCTAGTTCGGTTTTGTGTCAGGAGCACCTTATCAACGAGCGTTTATGTGGACTCGTGGTTCAGATTGTAAAAGTCATCATAGTCGTATTTCGATTGCATGTTATCTAGTTCTCCTGTTCAACCACCACAATGACATCAGTATATTCCATCTGTCAATTGTATGTCTACAGTCAGTCAGTCTTTGTAACAATAACGTTGTCTGTGAACTGAATGAAAGAACCTGTATTTACAATGGTCCAGCTATGATTGTCTGACAATCACCAAGGTGAGAGAGTATTCATGACCTTCTCACGTAACAATAAGATATGTGTGGGATTTTGCGGGAGGGTGCATCGAGTGACTGTCCTAGGCTGTGTGAAATAACTGATACACGGCTGAGAGCAGGAGGCGAGAACGTATCTCTGTGTGGATCTTGAATTGTGCTAGCCAGACACGGGCTGTCGAGAGCCCAAGTGAGTCGTACAGAAAGCCTGCGACCTCGAAAGAAAGTGCAAAGCTCCTAACAGAGTGAGATCGTCTGTTGAATAAATCATCATTTGATAGTGCCGTGATTTGCGTCATGTCTATTACGTTATCCATGTTGTCAGGGTCTTGGTTAGATGACCAAAGGCTCGTGTTCACTAACAGGCGTGAAACACTCACACACACATAATGAGTACACAAACACACGGCGATATAACTCAAACACTTTAATCGCACTTCTCAAAACGCAGTCACATAAGGCATCGCTCAAAGTTAGCGATAATGCCATTGTCAGAAACACACAATGCAAGATATCAATTCATACATACAAATGAATATATCACTCACGCAATCGTCACTCTACTCAAACAAAGCATACAAGGCTTTCTTCCATCAGTCTCGACTCCTACACAGCAACACTCTTTCATGTCCGTCCGGTCTCGCTGTCCAAGGCTGTCTGAGCTACCAGCAGTGATTCCGTCGTTGGCCCTGCTTTCCGCTCTCGTGGTCTGCGTGCACCACGCTGACCTCTGGCCATCGCTCGCGTAGTAGCTGTTAGTCTAATTCACGGTCGTACCTGGTCGTTTCGGCCAGGCGGGGGAGATGAAGCCTCGGAGATTCTGACACTTGTGTCAACCAAGTTCTGTTGAGACGGCGAGCTAATCAGCATCATCAACACTGCTGTCACCGCTAACATCTTTACACACCCTTGTAGCTATGTGAGGCTCCATGA
This sequence comes from Cepaea nemoralis, assembly GCA_014155875.1. Classification (NCBI taxonomy): domain Eukaryota; kingdom Metazoa; phylum Mollusca; class Gastropoda; order Stylommatophora; family Helicidae; genus Cepaea; species Cepaea nemoralis. The sequence goes on along the minus strand of JACEFZ010005163.1, from coordinate 45,578 downwards.
CAGCCGAATATAAGGACTTCCCTCAAGGTTTTATACCACAACGTGATTAGCATAAGAAGAGTCCTTACTGTGACAGAGATCCAACCACTGTTAACAATTATCGTTGACACTCTACACATATAATTAAATAAAAACAATTGCTACCAATGTTTAAATGAAATCTACTAATGTAACCACCAACAACAAAATCAGTGACGTTCTAACGCTTGTTTGTGTCTGACAGCCTGTACATGGCGGGAACTCTGGTGGTTGTACTCAACGGCTACGACGTCATCAAAGAAGCCCTGGTCAAGAAAGCGGATGTTTTCTCCGACAGGCCTAGATTTTTCCATGATCAGGTGTGTACAAATTCATATGTTGTATAACTTGCCACACATCAACACCAAATTGGGATTTACATTATTGACTGATTCATTATTCAACAATTTGTGCTATCAACGCGTTCAAAGATATCTCGCATGCATTTAAATTCGTGTGCACCATAGTTTTCCACCATATGCATGTATATATTTTAACAATAATTTGTGACTATATTTACAATCACATACAATTAAATAAGCGCATCTGTCTACGTCAAATTGTAAAACCAATTATCAATGACAGTCATATCTTATAATAGTTTGCAATTCTATGTTTAGGTGAAATTCGTCTTTTCTGCTTCAAAATTTTAAAGAATCCGTCTTTTCTGCTCCCACATGGATACGTAGTGGTTGTGCTTTTTAGTTTTGTGCTTTTTTATATTTCCTATTTATTATCCTATCTATCCGTGTTGTCCTGTCCTTGACAAAGATTCTGAGAATCGAAACGTCGGCCGTCCTGTATGTCGTATTATATGCGTTTGTGTGTATTTTATTTTATTATTCATTTTATACTTTTATTGAGTGCTTCTGATTTCGGATTTTCACCTGTATTTCGGGATACGATGGATATCCTTGTAAGGTATGTGCAACGTGTTGATGTTTGGTACGTTTCTTCTCGCAGGAGCTTAATATACCTATTTGTTTCCAATTCATATGTTTAGGTGGTATGATATCTTTTGATGTCAGTTTGATTGATTCCTGCAAAATGTCCCATTCATCCATCACGCGCCATGCCGACAAGCAGGGGAGATCATGTTTTGCCATATCATTTAATCACCATAGTCGTGGATCAGCTCCGTGTTTCTGTCTCGACTATGCCACGTGGCCAAGCCAACCAGGTATTTACTTCTCGGTCTTCCCCTTGGTCTCTTCCCTTCGATCAAGCCAGTTGTCACCAAGTTCTCCATTTCATTTCTTCTCATAACATGCCCAACAACTTTTGACTGTCTACGTCTAATGTCTCTAATCAGTTTACGATCTTCATTGGTTTCTTGAAGGACTTGTTCATTGGTTTTTCTGTCTGTTCATGGTAGTCTTTACACTTTTCTCAGAAACCACATTTCCACTGCCATCATATATTTTTCAGCTTTTCTGCTCTTTATCCACGCTTCACATCCACACAAAAGTACAGGTTCTATGTAACATGTCCAGTTGTTCATAAATCTGTATTATCTCCATGTCATTATATATGTTCTTTACTGTAATATTACATCTGTCTACACTTTTTGCTGTGAGTAATATTAGATCTAACTTGATATTCTTTGGGGATTTTTTAATGATTTTAAGTCTTAACCTTATCTTCCCTTTAACTGATACATGGTCCGTTTGTCCATTTGCTCCTCGTCTAGTTTTTTTCATCTACTAAACTGCTTCTGAATTTCGTGGGAATCAGTATGTAGACAATGGGTTTGTGAAAATTATCCCCAGGGATTTTCCGTGTATAATTGTCGAGGATGGTCTTTGAAAAAGATGTTACCAATTATAATTTCATGGTGTTATGCCCATGCTATTAATTTGTAACCTGTCTTATTCTAATCGCCTAAGCCAGGGGTGACCAATATTATTTCACAATGGGCCGAATAACTGACAAAATAACGAGTGGGAGCCGCATAATCATTCTGTACAATACTTGCAAGCCAGAACGAAAGCTCTGGGGAAAAAAATACCGAAAACTATTTTTAGCATTCCATGTTAATCATGGGTTAGTGACGTGCAATGCACAAAAAACAAAGACAACTAACACATTTATTTACTAACAACAAGTTATCAAAGAAGGACGTTAGCAAAAAGATAGTTACATCAGACCTTGTGTACACATATCCGAATCTCACAGACTAACCAGCAAAAAAGGCTAGTGAGATTTGTGAAACTGACGTTTGGCGTTCAAGATATCGTCAATGTTTGGTTTGGAATTGCTGCATCCAATCAAAAGGGAATTCCTTTCAAATGTTCATCAGTCAATCTCGTTCGATGTGTTGACTTCCCGTACTTCCTTTTTGGAAATATTTGCTCACAGACATAAGTTGTTCCAAACACTGATGCCATACCAGCGGCACATTTCTTCAATTTCGGAAACTCAACATCAGGTAAGGTGCGGTAATATTCAACAAGCTTCTTTCTCTGTGCTTCTTTTTCAACAAGTCATTTGCGTGCAAATTAATGATCCCTACCTTTAGTTAAACTGGCACATCATCAAGGATACAATCAAACGGATTCTGGAACAGATGAATGTCACTCTCAATTCTGTCAAGATCTGAAATTCTCTCCAAAAAATGCTTCTTCATGTCACGAATAATTTTATTTTGGAAAATCCGGGTTGACACCTTCGGCGATTATGGCGCAAAACTCTTTGAAACAGTGAAAATTAGAAACGTTGTCTCCTTAGAGTTAACTTCAATTAATGACAGCTTTCTTCGAAATCCTTTGATGATTCTGTAGACATTACAGGCGAGGTTATACTTTGCCTGAGCTTCAAAGTTTAGTTCATTTATTTGGGACGTGATGTTGACCAAAAATGACAACTTTAAGAGCCAAAATGGATCTGACAGCTATGAATCAGCTCTATCTTTTTCAGTGAGGTAAACATATATTTCGTTTTGGAGCTTGTGAAAACGAAACATGACTTTACCTCAGTTGAGCCACCTCACTGATGTGTGATAAGGCAAGTCGCAGAATTCAGAATCAATTTCTTCAAGAGAAGCAACTGGTGTTATGGTCCTTTGTTTCCACAAAGAGATACTCTACCCCCCATTCTTCAATGAAAACGCGACACTTGACGTCCACTTTTCTTTTATTAGTTGCCTCAAGGAAGAGTGATGTAAACAGGATCTGAAAATGAAAAAAAGACATTGAATTAGAAACATAATTAAAATCCTATTGAAAGACAAGAAAAGCAGAGGACTAGAGGTCACTGGTAAAACTACGGCTCCCCAAAGGTACATATACAGTTTACGGTACCTTTTGTAATAGAATATATCACATAATAAGGTTTGCCAAATATATAAATAGGGCCGGCCTAAATAAACAGCCCAGAGTAGTGTTTTTCAACCGGGTTTCTTGAGCAACGTAAAATTTCCGGAAGGATCTGCTCAAGCAGAAAGGTTGAACAACACTGGCCTAGAGACAACCTCGATTAACACCTTAAACGGACAAATTTTCTAAGCTGGGGATAATATTTTCGTAATAATATGAGGCTTCTATGGCATTCTATGCTATGTTTACAAATTTATTGCCTCTCTACATACTTGTAGTTTACTTACCTATCACTGTCAAACAAAGAAATCCTTGTTATTCTATACATACCTATAAAATGGATGACAGTCAAAAAGAAGTAAATATTTCTGGAGCGTCGGACCTGTGTTGACAGCCGGACGCATCTGGGGAACAGAAAGAAATATGTTTTTATGTGTTGCCATGGATACCATGGTAACGTCAGAGCGTAATCAGAGCTACCTCGAGTTGGGGATGGATTTGGGATGTCGCAAAATAAGCAAACATTACAATAAAAAAGTAAATCAAAATCCAATAATTTAAAGTATTTAAGAGTTTATTTAATACTGTCGGCGGGCCTGATGTCTTGACGTAGCGGGCCGGATCCGGCCCGGAGACCGTAGTTTTGTGACCCTTGGCCTAGGTCAGAGCCACTAATCACTCCCCCACCTTTGGTTGCCTACGTAGGCACTGTAGTCCTCTAGAATTTCAGTCATTTCAAAACTTGTACAATGGTAAACGGCCATGTCTAAATCGTTATAAAATATATCTATATCCTCTTCTGTACTGTCTGCTGTTTGCGCATTTGCTTGTATTACATGAATATCCAGAGATTTGCCATGGCGTTTCACTAATAATACTTTATCTGAAATTGTAATTGAAATTGTAATCAAAACGTTCTAGCCTTTATTTGGTCCAAATCTATGGCAACTTCCCTCTAGTAGTCCTTCTCATGTGAATAAATAATTCTATACTTATCTAAATATGGGCATATATACTTCTAACATATGAACATATATGTTTCTAACATATGGGCATACATTTTTGTAACTTATGAATACACATGTGTCTATTGTGTGGATATATATGTTTCTATCATATGGACCGGTCTCCCTGGCCATGGGGTTTACGACGTTGTTCGTAATCCTGTATATTCACATGGGGAAAACAGCTGCGCGAGATTCGACAGCGGATCGCACCGCTCTGGTAACTTACGGGGTGTGCGTAAGCTGGTCGTTCAGAAAGCAATGGCAAACTACTGAAGTAAAATTTACCTAGTACATCAACATCAGCGGGAAAATGCTGGTGTTGACTGCAACGTCTTGTAAGGGATTTGCGACAAACAAACAAAACATATGGACATATATGATTTAGATATATGAAGACTTGGATAAACGTGGCGAAGAGCAAGTAGAAAGGCATTAGCGAGCTGGTATTATGGAGACGTGCCGTTTAGTAAGTAACCTGACCAAATGACAAACGAACACGTTCTAGAAAATAGAAGAGGGCAAAGAAACAAACACTGTGTACAGTAATTTAAAAGCGAGGGCTCTCGTGGCTTCCTCATATTGTAATATGTGAAGAAATACCAAAGAAAGAACTAGTAACGACAACGCTATGAACAATAGGAACAGTTAGACCAAGAAAAACGTTTATAAAATAGATAGCCATAAATTAACAATAATAGTATTGTGCGGCGCTTTCGGTGGGTCGTCCTGTGGAAAGAGACCGAGCCATATGGGATAAAACCCGGGTCAATGAAGTCTTTCTGGTGACTGCTGTGTCCATCGACGATGAACTGCAGTTTTCATGGATAACTTTTGTGTTGGCATTCTGGCGGCTGCATTATGCACAGTGTACCTGTGCGGGCTGTTGGCTTGCCGATACTCCTGTCTGTTCCATTGTTCACATTGGGCAGTGAGGAGCATTTTGTGTGATATTAACTGGCAAAGGAACGGAGCAATATGGGATGACCCGTTGCCGTGAAGTTGGAACCACGACAAACTAACTAACTAACTAACTAACTAACTAACTAATAGTATACACATAATTAAGAAGGTAAAGGAACATCCAGAATGCTTGGCTATGCAGATGATATAGACAGTATAGGGTAAAATGAACAAAAGACATTGGAAATATTGACTCACTTAAAGGAAAAAGCTCAACAAATGAGGCTGATTGTCAGATCCCTATAGATCAACCAAGATAGACAGAATATATGCTAATTTCAAGAGAAGGAATGGCTAAAAACTCTGGCCACATACAAATCGATAATATGACCATTAAAAGAACGGAACGTACACATACCTGGGTACAATCTTCAACTGCTCCAACATAATAAGGGAAGAAATATAATCTAGAATCAACTCTGGAAATAAGAAATACTATGCATTACAACATCTACTAAAATCAAATGCGCTACTCGTAACACCAAGATCACAATATACAAAACATTGATCAGACCAGTTGTGCTGTATGGCTCTGAAACTTGGAGTATAACTAAAGGAGATGAACAAAGTCTTAAGACGCATTTTTGGGCCCATTATGGATACACAAAGTGGAGAGTGGAAAAGAAGAAGCAACAAAGACATTTATGATCTGTTTAAGTCCCCGCTAATCACTGGTATCATGAAGGCTAATAGACTACAATGGCTGGGGCATATAGAAAGAATGGAAGACAATAGGGAAACAAAACTCTCTTACACTGAGGAAAGAAATGACCGTAGACCCCGAGGTAGACCAAGAAGACGATGGAGAGATAATATACAAACAGACTTACATGCACATGGAATTAGCAAACTGGCAAGATAATGTCAACCAGAGACGAAAGGAGACGGCTTGTATCTGCAGCAAAGAACCTCAATAGCTCGAAATGCTGAAGAAGAAGAAGAAGAAGAAGAGGAAGAAGAAGAAGAAGAAGAAGAAGAAGAAGAAGAAGAAGAAGAAGAAGAAGAAGAAGAAGAAGAAGAAGAAGAAGAAGAAGAAGAAGAAGAAGAAGAAGAAGAAGAAGAAGAAGAAGAAGAAGAAGAAGAAGAAGAAGAATTCATTGTGGATCAAGAATCGCAATGGCAAAAGTAGCCATTAGCAAGATGAAAAACATACTGACCAATAAAAAAGATTTCAATTGAAACGAGAAAAAGAGTGTTGAGGGGATACACAGAACATAGAACCTGTACTTTTATATGGTTCCATATAAAGTTCCATATAAAAGTACAGGTTCTATGTTATGTCTATCCCATAAACACTCTTTTTCTCGTTTCAATTGAAATCTTTTTTATTGGTCAGTATGTTTTTCATCTTGCTAATGGCTACTTTTGCCATGGCGATTCTTGTTCTAATCTCTTCAAGGCATCTCCCATCAGATTTTATTACTGTTCCGAGATAATTGTACCTATTCACTTGTTGAAGAATATTCCCATTTACTTGTATATTACATTGTGGTATTTCGTTCTTCCTAGTGACGACCACAATGTGTGTCTTTTTACAATTTAATTCTAACCCTAGTTGTTCACTGTGTGTAATAACCGCATCTACTAAATGTTGGATGTCCTCTTCATTGTCTGCAACCAAAACTGTGTCATCTGCATATCTAATGTTATTGATGCATCGTCCCCGAATGTTGATTCCTTCCATATCTTCTATATTTCTGAAAATATTTTCACTGTACGGGGAAAATAGATCTGGAGACATTACACATCCCTGTCTCACGCCTCTCTTAATAGGCTGATAATGACCTACTTCATTATCAACTCTTATGGCAGCTTGTTGTTTCCAATATATGTTTTTTACAAGTCTAAGGTCTTTTCCATCAATTTGTAGATTTTCAAGCATCCTTATCATGTCGACATGTCTCACTTTATCGAAAGCCTTTGTGTAGTCAATAAAGCAAAGTTGCAGATCTTTGTTTACTTCTAAAGAACTAACTAACTAACCTGTATGTAAACACAGACTCAAAGAAATAGCAATGGTGAACATCTTTTTGTCCCCAATAAAGACGTAATCACACTAAAACCTGATATAAATGTAACAACATAGATTGTCTCTAAATTAATTTATTCTACTTGGGGAAACAGGTAGTGACAACTAACGGATTCGAGAGCCCTCCCAAAACACAGACATTGATACTGATCATAAACCAGTTATATTTTTTTTTTTTAATTTTAAGAACAAAAAAGAGAAATTAAGTATACAGGAAAATAAGAAAGAAAAGAGAACCAATAGGCGTTATCAATTATAGGAAGCTACAAGAAAATACAGTCAGAACCGAATTCAAACAAAAAAGCAAAGAGCTTTTTTAAGACCTCCCTGACTGGTTCTCACGTGTAGATAAGGAATGGCCAATTTTAAAGTCCACGCGTAACACACTTGAAAATATATTATGAACCAAGAAAGTAGGTCAGGACACAAGATTAACTGATTCACTGCCAAAAATGCGGGTTTGGACTAAACAGAAATTGACCGCAGAAAATGGAAAGGAATCGCGTAAAAGTAATGATGTAAAATGGTTAAATGGTAGCAATTATATTGTATTATATATCAAATTAAAGGAGATTGCGCAAGGAACTCGTCAGTATTACTATCATTGCTATAGATTAGAAATACCATAATAATAATGTTATATTTTGTAAACAAATATTTTACACCACGGGTGACAATTATTACAAATGTCCACTTACCAATGCACTATTTCTCAATGTTTACTGAATAATGATAAATGCACCACGTTTCTTCACCAATATCACAAGAACTGCTTCTTAACATCATCAAAACACTTCAAATATTCTTCTTCTTCTTCTTCTTCTTCTTCTTCTTTTTCTTCTTCTTCTTCTTCTTCTTCTTCTTCTTCTTCTTCTTCTTCTTCTTCTTCCTCTTCTTCTTCTTCTTCTTCTTCTTCTTCTCCTTCTTCTTCTTCTTCTTCTTCTTCTTCTTCTTCTTCTTCTTCTTCTTCTTCTTCTTCTTCTTCTTCTTCTTCTTCTTCTTCTTCTTCTTCTTCTTCTTCTTCTTCTTCTTCTTCAGCATTCCGAGCTATTGAGGTTCTTTGCTGCAGATACAAGCCGTCTCCTTTCGTCTCTGGTTGACATTATCTTGCCAGTTGCTAATTCCATGTGCATGTAAGTCTGTTTGTATATTATCTCTCCATCGTCTTCTTGGTCTACCTCGGGGTCTACGGTCATTTCTTTCCTCAGTGTAAGAGAGTTTTGTTTCCCTATTGTCTTCCATTCTTTCTATATGCCCCAGCCATTGTAGTCTATTAGCCTTCATGATACCAGTGATTAGCGGGGACTTAAACAGATCATAAATGTCTTTGTTGCTTCTTCTTTTCCACTCTCCACTTTGTGTATCCATAATGGGCCCAAAAATGCGTCTTAAGACTTTGTTCATCTCCTTTAGTTATACTCCAAGTTTCAGAGCCATACAGCACAACTGGTCTGATCAATGTTTTGTATATTGTGATCTTGGTGTTACGAGTAGCGCATTTGATTTTAGTAGATGTTGTAATGCATAGTATTTCTTATTTTCAGAGTTGATTCTAGATTATATTTCTTCCCTTATTATGTTGGAGCAGTTGAAGATTGTACCCAGGTATGTGTACGTTTCCGTTCTTTTAATGGTCATATTATCGATTTGTATGTGGCCAGAGTTTTTAGCCATTCCTTCTCTTGAAATTAGCATATATTCTGTCTTATCTTGGTTGATCTATAGGGATCTGACAATCAGCCTCATTTGTTGAGCTTTTTCCTTTAAGTGAGTCAATATTTCCAATGTCTTTTGTTCATTTTACCCTATACTGTCTATATCATCTGCATAGCCAAGCATTCTGCATGTTCCTTTACCTTCTTAATTATGTGTATACTATTAGTTAGTTAGTTAGTTAGTTAGTTTGTCGTGGTTCCAACTTCACGGCAACGGGTCATCCCCTATTGCTCCGTTCCTGTGCCAGTGAATATCACACAAAATGCTCCTCACTGCCCAATGTAAACAATGGAACAGACAGGAGTATCGGCAAGCCAACAGCCCGCACAGGTACACTGTGCATAATGCAGCCGCCAGAATGCCAACACAAAAGTCCTCCATGAAAACTACAGTTCATCGTCGATGGACACAGCAGTCACCAGAAAGACTTCATTGACCCGGGTTTTATCCCATATGGCTCGGTCTCTTTCCACAGGACGACCCGCCGAAAGCGCCGCACAATACTATTATTGTTAATTTATGGCTATCTATTTTATAAACGTTTTTCTTGGTCTAACTTTTCCCATTGTTCATAGCGTTGTCGTTACTAGTTCTGTCTTTGGTATTTCTTCACATATTACAATATGAGGAAGCCACGAGAGCCCTCGCGTTTAAATTACTGTACACAGTGTTTGTTTCTTTGCCCTCTTCTATTTTCTAGAACGTGTTCGTTTGTCATTTGGTCAGGTTACTTATAAACGGCAAGTCTCCATAATACCAGCTCGCTAATGCCTTTATACTTGCTCTTCGCCACGTTTATCCAAGTCTTCATATATCTAAATCATATATGTCCATATGTTTTGTTTGTTTGTCGCAAATCCCTTACAAGACGTTGCAGTCAACACCAGCATTTTTCCGCTGCTGTTGATGTACTAGGTAAATTTTACGTTCAGTAGTTTCTGAACGACCAGCTTACACACCCCCCCCCCCCCCGTAAGTTACCAGAGCGGCGCGATCCGCTGTCGAATCTCGCGCAACTGTTTTCCCCATGTGAATATACAGGATTACGAACAACGTCGTTAACGCCATGACCAGGGAGACCGGTCCATATTTTAGAAACATATATATCCACACAATAGACACATGTGTATTCATAAGTTACAAAAATGTATGCCCATATGTTAGAAACATATATGTTCATATGTTAGAAGTATATATGCCCATATTTAGATAAGTATATAATTATTTATTCACATGAGAAGGACTACTAGAGGGAAGTTGCCATAGATTTGGACCAAATAAAGGCTAGAACGTTTTGATTACAATTTCAATTACAATTTCAGATAAATTATTATTAGTGAAACTCCATGGCAAATCTCTGGATTTTAATGTAATACAAGCTGTCACGATGTTCTTTATAATAACTGAATGACATGGTCGTTGTCTAGGTTTCAATGTTCCTTGTATGTCACTATGTAGTGTAAGTAGAGCTAACCACCTGTCTCACAATGCAACTCACCCCAGTAGTACACATCCATCAGTCAGTGAACAAGATTGATTTGGCGCACATAATCCTTTAATACAGAAAGAACACGGACAAACGGAACATAATTCTATATCCAGAAACAATATAATCCATAGTATATACATACCCTCCTCTCAACTTAACACGCACACATCACTGCCTTCTCAAAGCCTGCTTGATCTCAAATCCCCAGGACAGTTATCCAGCTCCTATCCACGGATGGACCTCACACAATACAACCCACACGCTGGGTCTAACCTCCGATAACTATCCAACCCACTTTGGGTTCAGGCCTCCATTAACTATCCAACCCCCACTGGGTTTTAGGCCTGCATTCACAACTCCGGGAACAACACAACACAGCACGCAGCTCTGTAATTCACTCCCCACACGATCCGACCCCAAGTCGGTCTAAGCTTCATCTGCCCTCAAGTCTCCTGACTTCACACAAAACTAAACTGTCTCTCACCCCATCCACCTTGGGGGTCTGCATCCACCCTCACCATTATTTCTCATGGCTGGTTGTTTTTCTCGTAGTCTTGCTAGAAAGGTCACTCACCTCAATGTCAATGACCCAGGCATATGTCACAAGCATATGCGCAAACAGCAGACAGTACAGAAGAGGATATAGATATATTTTATACCGATTTAGACATGGCCGTTTACCAGTGTACAAGTTTTGAAATGACTGAAATTCTAGAGGACTACAGTGCCTACGTAGGCAACCAAAAGTGGGGGAGTGATTAGTGGCTCTGACCTAGGCCAAGGGTCACAAAACTACGGTCTACGGGCCGGATCCGGCCCGCGACGTCAAGACATCAGGCCCGCCGACAGTACTTTAAATTAAAGAAACTCTTAAATACATTAAATTATTGGATTTTGATTTACTTTTTTATTGTAATGTTTGCTTATTTTGCGACATCCCAAATCCATCCCCAACTCGAGGTAGCTCTGCTTATGCTCTGACGTTACCATGGTATCCATGGCAACACATACAAACACACTTCTTTCTCTTCCCCAGATGCGTCCGGCTGTCAACACAGGTCCGACGCTCCAGAAATATTTACTTCTTTTTTGCCTGCCATCCATTTTATAGGTATGTAACAAGGATTTCTTTGTTTGACAGTGATAGGTAAGTGAACTAAAAGTATGAAGAGAGGCAATAAATTAGCAAACATAGCATAGAATGCCATAGAAGCCTCGTATTATTACGAAATTATTATCCCAAGCTTAGAAAATTTCTCCGTTTAAGGCAGTGTTTCCCAACCTTTTTTGTGCCATGCCCCACTTAAGCCTTTCTAAACTTCATATTGCCCCCCTCCCCCGCCCCACGCCCCCCTCAACATATACATTATTTTTAATATTCAAAATTGAAATGTTCACTAAAGAAACTTGAATGATAGGTTTTAGGAAGAAATCACTAGGTAATTACTGAGCAAACACAGTAAGTAAATTTTCAAAACATATAATGGAGAACTGAAATTCAAGTACAAAATAATTTTAATGAAAGATTTTTCTATATTATTTTAATTATTAGTAATTATTTATTATTTAAATTTAGTGAGATCCTTGCGCTTGATGCTTGCTGCAAGGAGATCTTATGTCAGACTCCAATTTAGTTAACTTCAGTCTCAAGTCTCCCCGTTTTGTTATATTCAGCCGATTTCTTCCATTTTCGAATTTCCCCCCTTAACAGTCGAATTGCCCCCCTGTGGGGCGTGGGCCCCACGTTGGGAAACACTGGTTTAAGGTGTTAATCGAGGTTGTCTCTAGGCCAGTGTTGTTCAACCTTTCTGCTTGAGCAGATCCTTCCGGAAATTTTACGTTGCTCAAGGAACCCGGTTGAAAAACACTACTCTGGGCTGTTTATTTAGGCCGACCCTATTTATATATTTTGCAAACCTTATTATGTGATATATTCTATTACAAAAGGTACCTGTAAACTGTATATGTACCTTTGGGGAGCCGTAGCTTTACCAGTTACCTCTTGTCTTTCAATAGGATTGTAATTATGTTTCTAATTCAATGTCTTTTTTGATTTTCGGATCCTGTTTACATCACTCTTCCTTGAGGCAACTAATAAAAGAAAAGTGGACGTCGAGTGTCGCGTTTTCAGTGAAGAATGGGGAGTAAAGTACCTCTTTGTGGAAACAAAAGACCAGAACACCAGTTGCTTCTCTTGAAGAAATTGATTCTGAATTTTGTGACTTGCCTTATCACACATCAGTGAGGTGGCTCAACTGCGGTAAAGTCATGTTTCGTTTTCACAAGCTTCGAAAAGAAATATATGTTTACTTCAATGAAAAAGATAGAGCTGATCCATAGCTGTCAGATCCTATTTGGCTGTCAAAGTTGTCATTTTGGTCAACATCACATCCCAAATAAATGAACTAAACTTGAACTTTCAGGGAAAGTATAACCTCGCCTGTAATATCTATAATATCTACAGAATCCTCAAAGGATTTCGGAGAAAGCTCTCATTGTTTGAAGCACAACTGGAAGTAGACAACGTTTCTAATTTTAACTGTTTCAAAGAGTCTTGCGCCATAATCGCCGAAGGTGTCAAACTGGATTTTCCAAAATAAAATTATTCGTGACGTGAAGAAGTATTTTCTTGAGAGAATTATTTCAGTTCTTGACAGAATTGAGAGTGACATTCATCTATTCCAGAATCCGTTTGATTGTATCCTTGATGATGTGCCAGTTTAACTAAAGGTAGAGCTCATTAATTTGCACGCAAATGACTTGTTGAAAGAGCAGCACAGAGAAGAAAACTTGTTTAAGGTTACCGCACCTTACCTGATGTTGAGTTTCCGAAACTGAAGAAATGTGCCGCTGGTATGGCATCAGTGTTTGGAACAACTTATGTCTGTGAGCAAACATTTTCAAAATTGTGAATAACTCACAGTTCCGCCTCTGACATGTCAGTGAGACCTATGTCGTCATCGATGTAGCGTCGATAAAAAGAAGGGAGAAGACCATCATAGCTAAGTTCAATCTGGTATTCCAGATGTCCCATAAATACACATGCGTAGCTGGGTCCCATTTTAGTGCCCATGGCGACACCGCTGATTTGTTCAAAGTAGTGGCCATTGAACTCAAAGGAATTATTGGTGAGGACCAATTCAGCGAGTCTCACAAGTGTGCGTGTAGGGATGGCTTGATCTGTGCGTTGATCCAGAAAGAACTGTAGCGCCTTGAGGCCATCGGCGTGAGGAATGGAGGTATAGAGGGAACATACATCCATTAGGAATAGTCTGTATGTGTTCCCAGGAGTCAGTTGGAGAGAGTTGAATGAAAGTAACGCATGCGTTGTATCCTTGATGTATGACGGGAGATTCGCAACTAGAGGTTGGAAAATCCTGTCAAGAAACGCTGAGATCAGTTCAGTCGGGCATGAGCAGGCGGAAACTATCGGACGTCCAGGATTTTTGAGTTTATGTATTTTGGGCAGCATGTAGAGGGTGGGTTTGCCCAAGTCAGAGTCATGGATGTGAAGTAAAGTGGCACTGGGTGGTAAGGCATCCTCACGTATGAGCTGTTTGATGGTATTTTGAATCTTCCGGTTATAGGAGAGAGTGGGGTCTTCGGTGCAGGGTGAATAATTATCAGGTTGATTGAGTTGAGGCATGACTTCCTCGACATATAGATATTTTTGCCAAACAACCACCGCACTCCCTTTATCCGCCGGTTTGATGACTATGTCCTGTCTGCGCTGTAGTTGAGATAGGGCACGCCATTCGGGAGGGGATAAGTTGGAGCGTTTCAAGCGAGGGAAAGAAAGTTGCTTGATCTCATGGAGTGTGTTAGCTATGTAGAGGTCAAGCGCGTTGGAAGCTCCGGAGGGTGGGGTCCATGTGGAACGGGATTTGGTTGAAGATGGAAAAATATCAGGAAGCTGTGGGGTGGGACTGAGGACAGGCTTGTCTCTGTGGTGGTACTTGAGGCGGAGTCGTCTGTGGAAGTTGGAGACGTCTTCCAAAATGGCGCGACTGTCCATACGGGGGCGTAGAGGGACAAAACTGAGACCTTTCCCTAACACAGCATGTTCTTCAGGAGACAGTGGTAGGTCAGGCGGTATGCATACCACTTTGGTGTGGTTGATGGGTGTCAAAGTGGGGGGAGGGACATGGGGACGTAGATGGCTAATTTTGTCTTTCTTGCGTGAAGATAGACATTTATATAGCTCTCTATTATAAAGTTGAATGATGGAGGTGATCAAATGGAAAGCAAGCTGGTTGTTGAACGTCAGTAGATGCAGAGTCCGGTACAGGTTGTGCTTGGTGTCCTTGAGTTCGGAGATATGTCGTTGATGCACAGTCACTGCCAGCTTCATGTACTTAACGGACTGCGAGAAAAAACGAACTAAACATCAACAAACGTTGCACATACCTTACAAGGAGATCCACGTGTCGCGAAATACAGGTGAAAAATCCGAAATCAGAAGCACTCAATAAATATAAAAATGAATAATAAAATTAGATAAAATACACACGAACGCATACAATACTACACACAGACGTTTCGATTCTCAGAATCTTTGTCAATGACAACACAGCTAACAACGAGATACAGCAAACGAAAGACCACAATACACTAACACACGATCTATAACTTAGCCATGTGAGGCCGAAAAGGTGACTTGGCCAGCTGAAGTAAAAATAGGTTGCCAAAAAGGATTTGAGTAGCCAAAAATATTAATTTTTGAAATTGAAAATATGAAATTGAACTTAGCTATGATGGTCTTCTCCCTTCTTTTTACCGACGCTATATCGATGACGGCATAGGTCTCACTGACATGTCAGAGGCGGAACTGAACCGTTTCATTAATTATGTCAATAACTTCCATCCATCAATCAAATTCACCACATAAATTTCTACCACCTCTGTCAATTTCCTTGCCACCACCATTAAGTTAAACCCTACAGGCCTGACGACCTCCGTGTACTATAAACCTACTGATGCTCACGGTTTCCTCCTGTACAGCTCATCCCACCCCAAAATCTGCAAATATTCCATCCCATATTCCCAGCTACTCCGCCTTCGTCGTATTTGTCAGGACGATAATGACTTCCTCGAGAGAGCCCACGAAATGCTGGACTTTTTCCGCAGACGGTCCTACCCAGAGGACGTCTTGTCGACAGCTTTCTGCCGCATAACCCAGGTCTCGCGGGAAATGTCCCTCGCCAAGCATATGCGACCTCCGAACAATGAACCCAAGCTTATCCTCACCTTCCATCCACATGCCTATGCCATCAAGCACATTTTCCTGAGACACTGGTCCATCTTGGAATCCGATCCTACCACTCGTGAGGTATTCTCCAATGGCCCCAGGGTAATTTTCCGCCGTAACCAGAGCCTCAGAGACCACCTTGTGCATAGTCGCCTCCCCACGGTTACTTCATCCGTGGGCACATTCGAATGCCATCGTAGGAACTGTCTGACATGCCCATACGTTGTTCAGACACCAGAGATTGCATTTCCCCGAGGTACCTTCACCTTGAAAGATTCTTTTACTTGCACATCCCGCAATCTGATTTATGTTATCATCTGCAAACGATGTGACATGAAATACATTGGCCAAAGGGGCAGACGTCTTGCGGATCGTTTCAGGGAACACCTCAGGGACATCAATCAGGGCACTGACAAACCTGTCCCCAACCATTTCAATTCCTCCAACCATAATGGAGACGACGATGCATGTGTCACCGCATTAAAACCCTGCTTCTCCAATAGCTGCGTCAGACTTAAGATTGAATGCCAGCTAATCAACAATCTGGGATGCATCCACCCAGCCGGAATTAATACGGTTGTGGACGCTACAGTATAACTGTGGCATCTTCCCCAATTGTGCACACTATCTATTATTATGCTGTCCCCCCCCCCCCCCATATCTAGACTTAATTGTCCTCACTTTCCCATATTTTCATAGCAGACTGTTCACATATTTTTGGCTACTCAACTCATTTTTGGCAACCCATTTTTAATTCAGCTGGCCAAGTCACCTTTTCGGCCTCACATGGCTAAGTTATAGATCGTGTGTTAGTGTATTGTGGTCTTTCGTTTGCTGTATCTCGTTGTTAGCTGTGTTGTCATTGACAAAGATTCTGAGAATCGAAACGTCTGTGTGTCGTATTGTATGCGTTCGTGTGTATTTTATCTTATTTTATTATTCATTTTTATATTTATTGAGTGCTTCTGATTTCGGATTTTTCACCTGTATTCCGCGACACGTGGATCTCCTTGTAAGGCATGTGCAACGTTTGTTGATGTTTAGTTCGTTTTTTCTCGCAGGAGTTTAAAATACATATTTGTTTCCATTTCATATTGTTATATCCTGCTGCAGCCGCTGCTTTTTTTCTCTATTCCATATCTTAGATTGCATCGTAATATGACTTATACCATGCAGCAAAGGTTATGTTTATTACTGAAGTTTTATCTCACACAGGCTACTGGATTACCTGAAAAGGGAGTTATATTTACCAGTGGAAATCTGTGGAAAGAGCAAAGAGCTGTCAGTCTGTCTATCCTTCGAGCATTCGGAATGGGAAAGAATCTTTTGGCGAAAAGATTCAAGAAGAGGCTTCTTGTTTCATGAAGTATCTGGCAGATCTAAAGGGGAAGCCGACAGACATCTGGATGTTTATAAGCATCAGCTCATCTAACATTATTTGTTCTATCTTAATGGGCAATCGTTTTGAGTACAGTGATAGTAAATTCCAGGATTTAATGCATAAACTGAACTGTTTGGTAATAGACCAACAGTTTATTGGTTTGGTCCATTTTATAAGCTGGCTTAAGTATGTTCCAGGAGATTTCTTCAAAGCAAAGAAGTTAACTGCAAGTACTCGTGGAATCATTAATGCTCTAGCTACAATTGTGCAGGAGAAAAGGAACGCAATAGATGACCCCAACGATGTCCGTAACTTGATTGATGCATACTTAATTGAAAGAAACAAGAGAATTCAAGCTGGGATATCGACTACATTGGATGAAGAGAATTTAATTAAGATCATGTTCGATCTGTTTATTGCTGCAACCGAGACTACAAGCACAACGATGTACTGGTGTGTGTTGTACATATTAAATAACCCTGAAGTACATGAGAAAGTATATCGAGAAATCAAAGATAAGGTGGGAAAGGATCGAACCCCGAACATACAGGACAAGAATCAATTGACATATCTCAACGCTGTCATCATGGAAACCCAACGCCTGTCCAGCATTGCTGCCCTGTCTGTGACACACTTGTGTTCTGAAGAGGTAACTTTAAGAGGCTATACCATACCTAAAGGGACCTGGATCATGCCAAACCTGGACTCTGTGCTTCACGAGAAGACCACTTGGGGAGAGGACGCTTTGAGCTTCAGGCCCGAACGTTTCATTGACAACAATGGCACTTTAATGAACCCCGAACAATTTATTCCATTCAGTACTGGACGGCGTGTCTGTCTGGGGGAGAGCATAGCAAAGATGGAACTGTTTCTGTTTCTCTCCAACATGTTTCAGAGATTCCAGTTCCTCCCGCCATCCCCAGGCTGTATTCCCCCATTAGATTACAAGATTGGGATCGTCGTCCGTCCAAAACATTACGAGGTGAGGGTGGTTGAGAGAACGTAATTCTGGCGGCCAGACACAATAGTCTTTGATTGATTGCTGTGAATATATATATATCGCCATTAATGTTTGTTGTTGTTGTATTTGTTATTGTTGTTTTTGTTTTTGTTGTTGCGTTCCCTTGTTTTCAACTAAATTGTAGTCCATGCCGTTTTACTACTTCTAGGACATTGGACTTTGTTTTAATCGTCAATGACTACACATTCAAATTAGTCTGAGTCAGTTTACCATATCCATTTTCTCACATGGAATCTGGTCTTGATAAGCCAATATTCTTAGTTCAATTATTGAATACTTACATGCACATGTATTAGTGTGTAGAAAACATATTATTGCTAATATTTAGAATACAACCAAATTAATTGCAGGGAACAATGAGTAGACCAGACAAATTGTAATAAACACTGAAGACCAACTCATTGATCTGACTGTCAATGGAAAATGATTTTAAAGAAAATAGGCTGTTCTGCAACAGTTTCAGTCTACTTTGGTATTAATTAAATACAAGATACATATGACTACCTCTTTTGTAAACAATTAGATACACGACACGTCTGCCTAACTGGATGTGGACAATTAGAAATAAGACAAGTCTACCTACCTTGATGTGACAATTTGATCTAAGACACGTCTGCCTACCTTGATGTGAACAATTAGATTTAAGACACGTCTGCGTACCTTGATGTGAACAATTAGATTTAAGACACGTCTGCCTAACTTCATGTGAACAATTAAGATTTAAGACACGTCTGCCTATATGCATGTAATTGATATAAGACACTTTTGCTACATCGATGTGAACAATTAGATATAAGACACGTATGCTTACCTTGATATGAACAATGAGATATAAGATACGTCTGCCTATCTTGATGCGAACAATTAGATACAAGACATGTCTTCCTACAGTCAGAGCACACGACTACCTCCATAAATGCTCCAGTCTCATCCCATATATCACAAGGAGAATCTCAGCACAGTGCACGGATGCCGCAGCACCGCCTAGGACTCACGTGTCTATATCAGAATCACACTACAAATTCCAATAAATAAAAGAACAACTGGACCATTGTGCATGCCTTGAGCATAAGGGTATATGGTGCTAGTCTCATATTCTCACGATCAATGGCCACTTGGTGTGTGACGTGACGATCTCACACCTGCCGCTTTTATTTTCCAAACCAATTTATGGTTTCCCTGTTTAAGTGAGTCGGCTCGCGATCTGGCGTGTGGCTTTAATAATACGCCATAATGGGGATTGGAGCACAAGACCATGGCAGGCAGGTTAGTAGACTAGCCACTGTACTGACACCGCTCCCTCATGTCTAAGAATAGGGCACAATTCCCATGAGAAGATGACACTTCTGTAGGAATTGGCTGGGTCTAACTGGGCAGTCAATGAATTTCATGTGTACATGGACACCGGGGCATGTTCTGAGGAGCAATATTAATCACATCACGTATGGAAAACCGACTGGTCTATACAAAATATAGGCCTCACATGACATACCCATCATGACAAGGCTCCTCTATTTACCTTTTTATTTTATTCCTATAAATGTAACATTGTTGTATGTCGGTGCATTAAATAAACGGATAAACAGTTGTATAGTCTGTAGTATTTTCTGTACAGCCGGGAGATCTTCTACTGTTATCTGTTTGTGTCTATGTGTTAATGTCTTCCCATATTGTCACGTTGGTCTATGGTGGCAAATGTATTTGTCTTTATGATCCATACAACGTTTATTATTAATAACTGGATCTGTCTTTACCGTGATAGCTTTAAGATGTCCATGAAATCATTCAATATTCAGTATCAGTAATAAACAGTCAATTACTATTTTACCCCCCCCCCCCCCCCCCCCCCCCCAAAAAAAAAATGAAATCTCACAATAAACCAGAAAAAAGCAAACAATTAATCCGTACGTGCACCCAACCATATTCAGGTATATCTGCTAACCCCTCGACAGTAAACGGTTGTAGAGGATTTCTCCTGAATCTAAAAAAAAAACAATGGAGCAAAAAAGGACACAGTCAGTGGCACCTGGAATTTTCTTAAGTAACCTCAGAGCAGAGACAGAGGCCCCGAAAGCTGCAGCAGAAATGTTGTTGACAGAACAATAAAGACAAAACAAATAGCTTTCTTTACAGATGTGAAGCCAGCCCGGTCTGCTCTACCATGACATTTAATCTTCACGTTGCTTTTCCTCATAATAGAGTAAGGCTTGTACTCTCCCAGCTGCACTCCTCCGCAAGAAGGCGTAACTCCCTGCAGTTACGATATATGATGGCCAAAACTGTCCAGTACTTTATATATATATATATATATATATATATATATATATATATATATATATATATATATATATATATATATATATATATATATATATATATATATTAGGAGCGTTCGTTTGAAATCCGTTCGTGCCGCATCGCGCGTAATTGCGTACGTTGAACATGATCATGTCATAGTCATGTGATAAGTACTGACCAATTAATAAAAGAGCACGTGCTCATCGTCCCATGATGCATAGGTTCTGTTTCTGACCGTTGAGATTATGGCCGGGTTGATCCAAAATCCGTCCAAAGTAGCTCAAAGAGCAGTGATTCAGTTTCTTTCATTTGAATGATGTCGATCAGTGGACATTCATCGAAGAATGCGCGCAGCGTACGGTAACAAATGTGTGTCGAAGACAACAGTGACAGACTTGGCACAAATGTTTCGGTAAGGACGTCAGTTCACGACAGATCTTCGACGGCCGGGTCAAGCGCATATTGTTGGAACAGAAAAAAACCATCACAAAAATTGATGCAGCAGTACAGATGAACCGTTGTCGAAGCATACGTTCGCTAGCGAAAGAACTTGATGTGTCAATTGGGACAATTGAAAAGGTTGTTCGTAAGAAACTGCAATATCGGAAGGTGTGTTCACAGCAATTACCATGGATGTTGACCGACCGCCAAACAAAGGAACGCATGGGATAGTGTTTGAACCACTTGCTGCGTTACAGAGTGGAGGGTGGTGCATTTCTCTTCCGCATAGTGGCAGGCGATGAATCATGGTGTCATCACTTTGAGCCAAGCAGCAAAAGAGCGAGCATGCAATGGAAGCATGCTGGATCACCAAAAGCCACAAAATTCAAGTTACAGGTTTCAGCTGGTAAGGTTATGCTGAGCGCATTTTTGTGGACGGCATTCGACACCTATCTAAGCAATGGGATGCTTGCCTGAATGCCCACGGCGACTTATCCTGACCAAACCATGTTGCATACTTCATTCAAAATGAATGCTTTGTTTAATTCTACCACACCTGTTAATGTTTCTTTCATGCTTTTGTAATAAAGTCATTGAAACGTGTTATATATATATAAGTACTGGAGAGTTTTGGCCATCATATACCATAACTTTAAGAAAGGAATATCCCAACTGCACCTCCTAGTGATAGAGGATGAGAAACACTCCATGGTGTGGCAAACGCAGCCCTGAAGACCACGTATCCACCGGGATAAGTAGACAACTCTGCAGCTGAGCAGAGCGGGGCACTCACTTGTCCTTAAAGTCAGAAATGGCTGTCAAAGGCTGAGGTAACAGATCCCCATGAGAATATGGAAGGTAAGGGGTTTCCCAAAGTTTCTTATGTTGTACACAGACAAATGCCTTTGAATAATCCACAAAACATAAAAAATAGGTGTACATTGATATCTCTGCACTTCTCTATAACTAAAATCATTTTGGGTATGTGATCTCTTGTTCCTCTTCCTTGTCTAAATCCAGCTTGAACCACGTTAATCTCATCTTCCAATTTCTTACGAAGTCTTCCCATTATGATTTTTAATAGAATTTTGCATGATTGATCAGGGCCACAGTTCTATAGTTGGTGCATCATTTCAGGTTGCCCTTTTTGGTATTGGAATGAAGAGAGTTTTGGCCATATACCATATGTCCACATCCTTTTTACATAATTCGTGATAGATTTGTATGCTTTCTTCCCCTCCCCTTGTAATTAGTTCAGCTGGTATCTCATCACATCTTGGTGATTTATCATTCTTCAAGTTCTTTATTGCCCATGCAATCTCATGTAATGATGGTTAAGGTTTTGTCTCTGAAGTCATTGGTTCATGTATATCATTCATATCCTCACAGTCATTCACATCATACATTCCACTGCAGTATTCCTGCCATCATTCTAGACTTTGTCTAGATTCTGTTAAGGTATTTCCCAACTTGTCACATATAAAATTTATTTGAGGTTGCACATTTCTTATCAATAACTTCATGTCTTTGTACATTTCCATTCTTATGATATTGCTCTATTTTAATACAACACTCTTGTATATATTGGTTTTTTGTCCTTTCTTGTGTTCTTTCTTATTTCTAGAGTTAAAGATGTATATTTCATTTTGCTGTTATCAGATTCACCTCCTTTCTTTTTCAGTCCTCTTCGTTGATTTATTAATTATAACTAGTCTGATGTAATCCATGGCTTATGTTGCTTAGTCCTGGTAGGAATTAAATCTGTGGCTGCTGTTATCAAGATATCTCTAGCTTGTACTGACAGTTCATCAGGTGTCATTTCGTCTTGTACAGACATCAAGACCCCAAAACTATCTCTCACTTCTACGTTGTATGCATCAGGTATTTTTGTGAGATCAAAACGAAATGATCTTGGTCCTTGGTTAAACTTTTTGAGCTTTAATTTCAGATCTGCTTCTAATAACTGATGATCTCTATCACAGTCTGCACTTCGTAGGGATTTTGCAGATGCTATGCTTGCTCTCAGTGAGCTGAAGCAAGCTCGGAAAGATGTGCAAAAGGCAGCCAGGCATTGTGCAAATGACTATTGGATCAAGTTTTGTGACTCCATTCAAAACCCAAGTGATAAGGGAAACATCAGAAGCATGAATGAAGGGATAAAGAAAGCCTGTGGTCCAATGATCAAAAGAAGTGCACCACTGAAAACCTTGACTGGAGAAATCATCACAGGTAAGAAACAGCAGATGGATAGATGGGTAGAGCACTATTTAGAGCTTTACTCAAGTGAGACCAAGCTAGCGGATGATCCCCTCAATGCCATAGAGGCCCTGCCAACTCTTGACCACCTGGACACACTTCCTACCATAATAGAAGTTTTAAAATGTGCTGCATATCCTTTACAGGACATCACTGTCAACATTGCATCTTTCAGCTGATTGTTGATTTCTTGGCAAGATTACGCTCAGTAGTTTGCCATTGCTTTCTGAGCGACCAGCTCACATACCCCGTAAGTTACCGACGCGGTTAGAATCGCTACCGATTTTCGCCGTCGCCACGTTACTCACGAGAGTATACGGGATTACTGAGAAAGTCGCTAGCACCTAGGCCAGTGAGACCGGCATAACATAAGTTAAGTGTGCTATAAATGCACTTGCATCTGGCAAGGCTCCAGGTAAGGATAAGATTCCAATAGAGGTTATCAGGTGTGAGCAAGACACACTCACTCTACAGATCCACCAGCTAATAGAGTTATGCTGGCGAAAAGGACAAGTGCCACAGGATTTCAAAGATTCAAGCATCATATCACTGTACAAGAACAAGGGCGATCGGAGCGACTGTAACAACTATAGGGGTATCTCACTTCTGTGTATTGTTGGGAAAGTATTTGCATGAAAAAATGCAGGGAACAAAATAAACCACTGTTCATTGCCTTCATCGACCTCACAAAGGCATTTGATTTGGTCAGTCGTGAGGGTCTGTTCAAAGCACTAAAGAAGATTGGCTGCCCACCAACTCTTCAGTCCATTGTGGAATCGTTCCACACAGGCATGAAGGGTATAATGAAGGTTGATGGTGAAACTTCAGAAGAGTTTGAAATCAAGAGTGGAGTTAAGCAAGGTTGTGTACTATCCCCCACCCTCTTTGGAATATACTTTTCACATCTACTGAAATATGCATTTCGTGATCAGGATGTCGGTATATAGATTCACTCACGCTCAGATGGCGGCCTCTATAATGCCCAGAGATTGAAGGCTAAGACCAAAATTAGGAGGGTACTATTCAGAGAGTTGCTTTTTTGCGGATGATGCTGCAACTACGACCCACTCTGAGGAAGAATTACATCTTATATCTGCATTATCCAATGCTTGTTCTGAATTTAGTTTAACAATTTACAAAATTATCAAAAGTCAATTAACAAAAAGAAGACACAGATTATGTCACAACATGCACATGGGGTAGCATCAATCTGTATTGACGACGCTGAACTGGAGATAGTAGACCATTTTACATAACTAGGATTAGAGGTAAATAGCAAATTATCCATAGATCAGGAAGTCAACATCAGGATTGGCAAGGCAGCAACAACAATGAACATGTTAGAAAAAAAAGAGTCTGGGAGAACAGGAAGCTTACTGCCAAAACAAAAGTGCTTGTCTACCAAGCCTGTCATTAGTATTCTTCTTTATGGCAGGGAAACCTGGTCAACTTACTCACACCAAGAGAAACGCTTAAACAGCTGTCACATGCGGTGTCTGCGAAGAATACTTGGTATTAAGTGGCAAGACAAAATCACAAATACTGAAGTATTGGAAAGATCAGGTTGTGTGACGGTGTGTTCCATGCACAGTCTTCGTAGATTTAGATGGATAGGACACGTTAGGAGGATGGATGATGGTAGAATACCAAAGGACATCTTCTTTGGTGAATTGCAGGTGGGTAGGAGATCTCAGTGTCGGCCTTTACTACGATACAAAGATGTGTGTAAGCGGGACATGATTGATACAGGCATTGATAATGCACATTGGGAGCAAGTAGCCGCTGAACGTGTTGCATGGAGGGTAGCTATCAGAAATAAAATAAAGACAAAGGAGAAAATTATTGCAGATAAAGCACACATAGAGCGTGAGACACTTAAGATAGTGCATGATGGTAGACATGACCATGTTTTCACATGCATCCACTGTGGACGACCATGTACAGCGCGAATTGGCCTTATCAGTCTCATTCGCCACCCTCATGGGTTGTAGTTATTACGCCTTTTTGAAGCACATTGTACCAAACTATCGTCTGTCAAGACGGAAAGGTGTCAATGATGCTTGATCTCCATCTTCATGTGTGTGTGGGTGTGGGATGTTTGGGTGCATGGTTGGAAGTGTGTGGGGGTTTGTGGGTGGAGGTTGTGTTTGTGGGGAATGTGTGTGGGTGGGTGTTGCTGGGTGGGGGGGGGGGCTGTGTTTGTTGGGGAATTTGTGTGTGGATGGGTGGGTGGCTGAGAGATGTGTAAGTGAATGGGTGTGTGGGGGTCTGGGGATATGTGTGGGTTAGGTGATGGGTGTGGTGGAAGGATGTGGGGATGAGTGTGTGGGAGGGAGATATGTCTGTGTGGGTGGGGGTGTGTATGGGTGGGGTAAGTGTGGGTGGGTGGAGGATGTATGTCTGGATGGTGAGGGTGTTTGTTGGTGGGGGATGCGTGAGTGGGTGGGAGATGTGTGGGGAGATGTGTGTGGGGGTGTGGAATGTGTGGGTTGGTGGGAGATGTGTTGGGGATGTGTGTGTGTGAGTGCTGGGTGTTATATGGGTGGGGTGTTGTCTGAGAGGGGAGATGGGTGTGAGTGAGGGATGCGTGTGTGGGTGGGAGGGGTGTGGTTGAATGTGGATTATGCGGGTGGGTGAAGGATGTGTGTGGGGTGTGTATATGGGTGGGGTGTTGTGTGAGAGGGGAGATGGGTGTGGGTGATGGATGTGTGTGAGGCTGGGTGGTGGTATGGTTGGTTGTGGTATGTGCGGGTGGGTTAATGATGTGTGTAGGTGTGGGGAATATGTGTTTGATTGTGTGGTTAGATAGTGTGTGTGTGAGTGGGTAAATGATAGGTGCATGTGTTGATGGGTGAGTGGGGATGTGTGGGTGTGAGTGGTTGAGGGATAAGTACGTGAGTGGGGGATGTGTGTAAGGGATGAGTGTATGGGTGTGGGATGTGTGAGTGAGTGGGGAGATGTGTGTGACGGGGGATGTTTATGGGTGGGATATGTGTGGGTGGTGGGGGTGTGTGGGTAGAAGATGTGTGCTTGTGGATTAGGAATGTGTTGGTTTGTTGGGATGTGTGTATGGTCGGGAGATGTGTGTGTGAGTGAGGATGTGTATGTATGGGTCGCGGTGTTTGGTTAAGGGATGTGTGGTTAAGGAATTTTTGGTTGGGGGATGGTTGATTGCGGGGATAGGTGGATGATGTGTGGCTGGGTGAGTGTGTGTAGGATGCGGAATGTGTGTGTGTGTGTGTTGGTGTGTTCGGGATGTGTGGGTGGGTGGGGGAGATTGTGTGAGTGGGAGATGTGTAGGTGGGTGTGGTATTTGTGTGTGGATAGGGGAGGGATGTGTGGGTTGGTGGGGAGATGTGTGTATGGGCGAGGGATGTGAGGTTGGGGGATGTGTATTTTGCTAGGTGGTTATGGGTGTGTAGGTGGTTGGAGGAAGATATGCGGATGAGTGATTTTTGGTGTGTTATGGGATGGGTGGAGGATGTGTGTGTAGGTGGGGAGATGTGTTTAGGTCGGGGGATGTGTGTGGGTGGGTGATTATCGTGTGGAGGCTTGTAAGTGTGCCTGGGGTGTGTGTGTGTGTGTGTGTGAGGCGGTGGGGTGTGTGGTGGGGGTTGGAGATGTGTGTATGGGTGGGGAGATGTGTTTAGGTGGGGGATGTGTGTAGGTGTGGGATGTATGGGCAGGGGATGGGTGGATGGGTAGGGGAATGTATGTGTGCCTAGGGTGTATGTGGGGTTGGGTGGGGGGAGTGTGTGTGGGAGATGTGTGGGTGGATGGGGGTGTGTATGTGGGTAGGGGATGTGCCTCATAACATGGTAATATGCATTGTTTATGTTTACAACATTCATTCGACAATGATTTTTCGTATGTGAATGTACTATGCACTATTGATAAACGAAAGATGAGTGGTTGGAAGGGCCGAATGTAAGACGGGCCTGAGTGCCCAATTTGTTAACCTTTGAAAATAAAGTCCGTTCGTTCGTTCGTTCATTTGTTGGTTGGTTGGCTCGTTCGTTCGTTATTCTTTGTATTAACATATAATCTATCTGATGTTTGGTAATACTGTCCGGGGACTTCCATGTGAAGAGTCTTCTTGGGTGTTGTTTAAAAAGTGTGTTGGCTCTCGTTAACTCATTTTCTTTGTAAAATTCATTTAATTTGTCACCTGCATCATTTCTATTTCCCAATCCAAATTTTTCTAACACGTGTCTCTCATTTTCTGCTCTTCATATACCCACCTTAGTTTTAACATATCTCATTATTATTGTTATATAATCATCATCATCATCATTATCATCATCATCATCATCATCATCATCATTATCATCATCATCATAATCATCATCATCATCATCTTCCACTTCTGCCGTCAAGCGTCATGGGGAGGAATAATGTGCGCTCCATCGCCCGGTGGGCGGCACTGGATAGTGTCATTCCGTGTGGCTGTACAATGTCTTTGATGTCGTCAATCCATTTTCTTCTTGGACGTCCTCGTGGTCTCGTCGCAGATGATCTTTGATGTAAGGCCAGTGATGGTAGTTGCTGGTGTTGCATTCTAACGACATGGCCAAACCACTTGATCTTCTGTCTTTCAATAAATGTGGCACAAGGTGTTGATCCCACTGTCTGTCTGATAACAGCATTTCTTACTCGGTCTCGGATTGTTAAGTTGGCAGCTCTCCTCAGGCATCTCATCTCGCAGGTGTTGGTTTTGCTAAAAGTGTGATTTGGTAAAGTCCAAGTTTTAGATTGGTAGCATGGGGTTGGTGTGAATATGCTGTTTATTATCTGTCGCTTTGCGGACATGGGTATATTTGGATGTTTCAGTAACGGTGATAGTTGATATGTAAGTGCACTAGCTTTTTGACATTTGATTTCGATTTCTCTGTCCAATCTGCCATCTTCTGTGATCATACTTCCAAGATATTTGAAATCTTTAACTTGTTTCAGAGATGTGTTATTGCTGGGCACATGCTCGAAAGCGGCCATGTGATTGATGATTGATGTGATTGACATTCCCTTTCGCGTGTTGTTTAACTCACAAAATACTCGCTTGTTAAAGTTTGCAGAAGCAATAATGATTAATCTACGCAAGCCAGATTTGTGCAAACAGAAAGACATGTTAGTCAGCTTAAAATTACCGTGGTAGACAATTGACATTACTGTGCGAATATGTGTATATATCAGCTTGAAGGATTTATCTAGTTAATTTACTTTATGTTGTGTGAATTCTGCAGTATGTACCTGACGAGATGAAGCAAATATGCCAGGCCATAAATCATGCAATCTATTGTTTGTGTCTTCGTTATTCAAAAAATTTTTAAAGGTTGAAAGCTAGCTACGATATATACTGGTGTGAAAAAGTTTGAAGCATTTAAATGAAGATTTCATGATGTGAAAAGTAAACAAGTGAAATTGAATATCCTTGCAACACCGTTCAGTGTGGTGCCAACTGATCTTCCTGATAACATACAACACAAAATCATTCAACTATAAATCGATGATTACCTGAAACCTAGATACTACCAACTTGCATGGCTTGAGTTCTATAAACGCTGCATAAGCAATGATGAAGTTCCCACTTAAGGCAGCTTGAAATGAAATATGCATCTGTGCTCGGAACAACGTACTGCTACGAGCAGTTCTTTCCAAAGCTTACCACCGCAAAGAGTCAACTGAGCTCTAATCAGACCAACTAACACCACAAGTCATAAAAAAGATAAGCAATTCCAATCGCCACATTATATGTTTGACTTAATACTGTATACCGTTCTGATTGTTAATGTGACAATTTTGGTTGGCGCACGACTGATGTTATAAATATCTGAACGGCCCTTCGCAGATAAAGGTTCCCTACTCCTGATGTTGGTTATA
The DNA here is from genome assembly GCA_014155875.1 of Cepaea nemoralis. Classification (NCBI taxonomy): domain Eukaryota; kingdom Metazoa; phylum Mollusca; class Gastropoda; order Stylommatophora; family Helicidae; genus Cepaea; species Cepaea nemoralis. Next base: position 16,523 of record JACEFZ010005163.1, on the reverse strand, counting down.
AATAAAATTGATCATACCAAACTTTCCTGTATGAAACCTGCTTTTACTTGGAACCAGCTTGTCATGCGTTTGTGTGTAATTCACATTCACTGGTTTGTTACACAGCTCTGAGGTTATCCAACAGCTGTTTCTACTAAATCACACGGTGGATAGCTTTGTCTTGTTTTGTGGAAGCCACACTTATTTTGTGTTTATATTCTATAGCTTTCCGACACTGGTATTTTGCATGTTATTGTCATTTTAATCCCGCATAACGTTCGGTGGAGCATAACGTAAATGGATACGGAATGTGCTTATGTTAACTGAGACATACATTTAACAAAGATATAGACATATTTCATATTATGAGACTGTCTAACACCAGGACCTACTTTCAGTTTATATTTTCTGAAATTTTCGTGGTCTGTTCTCCGTGTCGTGAGATTCCTTAAGTCTATATATCTAGGATTTTTTTTTACCTTGCTGTACAACATTTCTTGGTAAGTCAAATATTTATGAAGAAATAATTAAAATACTATTGGCTTTGACTTTATTCTCTTCTTCTTGATCTTCTTCCTCATTATCTTTATTTTCGTCGTCTTTATTTTCTTTTTTATTATTTTACGGTTAGAACTGTTTTGCTACTACTACTACTACAACTACAACAACAACAAAAACAACAACAACAACAACTACTACTACTACTACTACTACTACTACTACTACTACTACTACTACTACTACTACTACTACTACTACTACTATCACTACTACTATAACAACTACTACTACTACTACTACTACTACCACCACCACTACTACTACTACTACTACTACTACTACTACTACTACTACTACCACTACTACCACTACTACTACTATTACTACTGTGTGACTTTAATGCTACAGTTGGAAATCAACAGGACGGATGCATAGTTGGCAAGTATGAACTAGGCGAACAGAATGAGAGATGTTGCAGACTTGTAAAGTCTGCAAAATAACATGATATGATTATTGCAAACACATAGTATCAACATTACCCAAGAAGATTATGGACATGGAGGAGTCCGAACCATAAGATCAGAAATCAGATCGATTGCATTCTCATCAACAGAAGATTTTTCTAAATGCCTTAAAAGTCGCAAAAACTATACCCAGCGCAGACTGCTACGGCGACCATAGATTAATCATAAGTAATATACATATAACACTAAAGAAAGACAAATATACACCAAGAGAAACTAAGTTTGATCTACGTGTATTTAAGAGGGAGGAGATAATATCAGCGGTAAAAAAACAGATTTAATGCATTGTCCGATATGGAAATATTATTTAAAGATATCAGCGACTAATTGGAAATATTAAAGAAATCAGTCAGCCAAGCTGCAGCAATAATTATCTCTAAAATGAAGATTATGAGAGGTTAAGGAATGGATGATTAAACTCGTGAAAATAAGAAGAAATAACAAAAATAACCATGATAATTATGAAGAGATTCATAGTACAATTAGGAAACTGTGCAAAAAGGCAACAAAAACGCATGACTTGAGGACAATTGCAGAGAAATTTAAAGCCAACACAACACCCGGAACGCTAAATAAATGCACAAATGAATTAATTGCATCATTAGTAAAAGAATACACACATCAAAGTGTTGCCTAAAAATTAAATATGCCAAAATAATAATAGAAAAATATCCGATCTTAAATGCGTGGCAATATTATGAGAAAGACATTTATGATGATACAAGAGAAGAACAGTATAATATTCGGAGTAATAATGAAGGACCATCAATTTTGAAGATTGAAGTTCAGAATGCTCTTAACCACATGAACACTGGCAAGACTCCGGGTCCAGACAACATCACAACAGAAACTATTAATGTCTTAGAAGAAAATGGAATATACCAAGTCACCAGACTGCTAAACAAAATATATGATACTGGAGATATATCTCTTGAATTATGTAATTCTATATTTATTGCAATTCAGAAGAAATCAGGAGCCGTGGAGTGTTATCAACGTCGAACAATTAGTATAATGAGCCAAATCACGAAGATTTTGCTTAGAAGCATAATGCAAACATTTAGAAAGAAAATACAAGCCTAAATATGAGAAGATCAATGTTGGTTCGTAGAAGTCAAGGGTACAGTAAATGCTGTGTATATGCTGAGAACATTAATTCAACGTTCTATAGACGTAAACAAAGATCTACTTCTTTGCTTAATTGACTACACAAAAGCTTTTGATAAAGTAAGAGATGTCAAAATGATGAAAGATGTTTGCAGATCTACAAATTGATGGGAGGACCATATACTTGTAAACAAACATATTTTGGAAACAACAAGATGCCATTAAGATTGATAATGAAGTAGGTCAACATCAGCTTATTAATAGAGGTGTGCGACAGTTATGTGTAATGTCTCCATATATCTTTCCCTATACAGTGAAATATTATCAGAAATTTAGAAGATATGAGAGGAATCACCATTGGTGGACGTAACATTAATAACATTAGATACGCAGATATTACAGAATTTATTGCAGACTATGAGCAAGATCTGCAAGATATAGTAGATGGGGTTGTTGGACGCAGTGGTCAACTAGGGTTAGAATTATCTTGTAAGAAGACACAGATTATGGTCGTCACTTAGAAGTAGGAAATACCACAATATAATATACAAATAAATGGGAATATTCTTAAACAAATGAATAGGAATAATTATCTCGGAACAACCGTAACATCTGATGGGAGATGCTCTTGAAGAGATTAAAACCAGAATCGCCATGGCGAGTGAAGCCTTTTTCGAGATGGAAAAATCATCATCATCATGCACCATGCCGATAAGCGTAGGCGGTCATGTTTTGTCATCTCACACGATCACCAGAGTCGTGAATCTTGTCTAGACCATACCACGTGGCGAAACCATCCAGGTAGTTACGTATCTGCCTTCCCCTTGTTCCTTTCCTCTCAGTCTTGCCAGTTGTCACCAAGTTCTCCAATTTATTTCTTCTCATAATGTATCCAAACAAGTGTGACTGTCTACGTCTACTTTCTACAATCAGTTAACGGTTTTCATTTGTATCTTGTAGGACATGGTCATATATTTTTCTGTATGTCCATGGTATTCTTTGAATTTTCCTCATAAACGGCATTTCCATAGCCATCAGATGTTTTTCATATTGTCTGCTTATTGTCCACGCTTGACATCCATACAAATGTACAGGTGTTATGTAGATATTCAACACCCTTTTTCTCGTTGCAAATGACATTTTTTTATTTGTCAGTATGTCTAGCAGTAGCCGCAATAATAATAGTAGCGGTAGTATTACTATACTTCCACCACAACAACAACAACAACTACTACTACTGTTATTACTTCATATTATTTTGATTGCATTATTTCTGTTGTCTTCTTCATATTCGACTTCTAATTTGTCTTCAGTGACTAATGTAGACAACAGTGACTGTCGACATCGAATACGTTTTGTACAAACACCATTGTATATGTGAACATGTCTCAGCTCTTGTCTTTCAGAGTGTATTTATTGTTTCTGGTTTTGAAGAGACATTCCTGTATGTCTCAACTCTGGTGGTCATCATTGCCGAATGGATAAAGGCGCTCGTTCTTAAACACCCGGTGTGCTTATGCCGAGGTAGCGGGTTCAACTCCTACAACGGCCAGTTGTACTAAAATGGAGGCTTCCCGTTCTTATCTTGGGGACGTAAATTACAAGAACCTATGAAGTCAGAGTGGCTTTGCCTGATGGAGATGGACACTGGTAATAGGGAAAGCTAATCCACAAGGAAATATCAGTGCAGTGCGCTAGAAGTAATAGCATGTGTGTGGGCTATGTTTGAGGTCAAAGCGAGAAAACGCAAAAAAAACCAAAAAAAAACAAAAAAAAAAAAAAAAAATAACAACAACAACAACAACAAAAACAAACAAACAAACAAACAAAATGTTTCATCTCTAGCATAGCCATAAAATGGCAATAGAAATCGTGGATCGAGAAGAAGACACATATGGCATTCTTCAAGATCTGAACATAGAAGAAACCTGGCTCATACCGACAACATGTCTGGTACACTGAAATACATTTACTATAATACACGTCACAGAGGCTTAGAAATGTCAGTTGTGTACGGCACGGTTCATAGAAACAAATGGAGGGGTCGACAAGCAATAATATGGATACAAGATATCGTAGACAGATTAGGGCATGTTGGTCAACGAGACAGTTGAGCAGGCAAGAGATTGAGGAAGATGTCGATTGGATTTGATGAGTGCTATGAGATTTAACAGACTTGCTACAAGGCAAAATAATGAACATATCATTAGTTTATGTCTCTGGTATTCCCCATTTCTGTCTTGTCTTAAATATAACATGCGTTACTTCATTGATATTAGGCTTGATTACATTTAAAGAATTTAATCCCACTAATGTGCCGCTCTTTAGCGAAGAGCCTGCCCTGCACTGAAGGGGTTACGAACGCAATTCCTAATTCCACACAACGCGATCGAAACACAGCTGCGCGGGATTTGGGCAGCAGACCGCTTTGCTTTGGTTTTCATACAATGGTATGTGTGCCGGTCGTAAAGAAAGTAATGAACAACAACTTAACATAAACTTACCAAGAAATTAACAAACAGCCGAAATAATGCTGGGGTTGACTGCCTAGAAAGGATATGCAACTATCAGTGTGACAGAATCCGTGTTTAGTGATCAAGACCTGTCATTTCATCCTCTATGGACATATTGTGCTGATGGTAACCTGGTTCTCGAAGAGGGGGGGGGGGAACCAGTATCTCCAGAGTGATGAAGCTTGCCGAGAACTTAAACTTTGCAAACCACAAGACTTAAATCACATCTCTTTCCCGTGATGATGGTAGGCATTTAACGCTCAGTGTTCTTTTTCTTTTTTAAATCCCCATTCACCGTTAGAAGAGCTGTTCAAATCCATATTCCATCTATCCATCAAGTGCCATGCCGAATAGCGTGGGCGGTCATGTTTTGCCATCTTACTCGATCGCCAGAGTCGTGGATCAGCTCCGTGTTTCTGTCTCGACCGTGCTACGAGGCCAAGCCACCCACGATTTTACTTCTCAGTCTTCCCCTTCATCTCTTCCTTCAATCGTTCCAGTTGTCACCAAGTTCTTCAATTCATTTCTTCTCATAACATGCCCAACAAATTTAGACTGTCTACGTCTAATGTCTCTAATCAGTTTACGATCTTAATTTGTTTCTTGAAGAATTTGTTCATTGGTTTTTCTCCTGTCCATGGTATTCTTTGCATTTTCCCCAGAAACCACGGCCATCATATGTTTTTAAGCTTGTCTGCTCATTGTCCATGTTTCACATCCATACAAAAGTACAGGTTCTATGTAGCACTTCAACACTCTTTTTCTCGTTTCAATTTATATCTTTTTATTTCTGCAAACAAAACTGTATCATCCGCATATCTAATGTTATTGATGTTTTGTCCCCCAATGTTGATTTCTTCCATATCTGCTATATTTCTGAAAATATTTTCATCTGTACAGGGATATAAGATCTGGAGAAATTACACATACCTGTCTCACACCTCTCTTTATAGGCTGATATTGACCTACTTCATTATCAATTCTGATGGCAGCTTGTTGTTTCCAAAATATGTTTTTTTTTTTACAAATCTAAGGTCGTTTCCATCAATTTGTAGATTTTCAAGCATCCTTATCATGTCCACATGTCTCACTTTATCGAAAGCCTTTGTGTAGTCAATAAAGATCTGTGTTTACATCTATGAAACGTTCATTTACTGTTCTCAGTATATTCACAGCATTTACTGTTCTCTTGCCTTCTACAAACCTAAATTGTTCTTCTTCTATTTCGTGTTGTATTTTCTTCCTAACTCTGTGCATGATAATTATTAGCAAAATCTTCGTGATGTGACTCATTATATTAATTGTTCGATATTGATCACATTCCACGGCTCCTGATTTCTTTGGGATTGCAATAAATACAGAGTTGCATAATTCATGAGGTATATTTCCGTTATCATGTATTGTATTCAGCAGTCTGGTAACTTTATCTATTCCATATTCTTTAATTAAAGCATTAATCAATTCTGTTGTGATACTGTCTTAAGCGGAGGTCTTGCCAGATTTCATATAGTTAAGAGCATTCTGAACCCCCATCTTCAAAACTGATGGCTCTTCATTATTATTTTGAATATTATACTTTTCTTCTCTGTTATCATCATAAAGTTTTTCACATAATCTGAACATTCATGTAAAATCTGATCTTTTTCTATTACGATTTTTCCATCTTTTCTCTTTAGGCAGTCAGCTGATGTATGTGTTCTTTGATTAGTAAGCTCCTGAATTATTGTGCGAATTAGTTTGGTATTTTTACTGTTGTATTGTTTTTCAATTTCTATGCAGTTTTTCTCTGAGCCATGCTTCTTTTGCCTCCTTAATAATATTCTGACTTTTCTGTGAATTTCATCATATTTGGCAGGATTATAATTTGTTCTGTCATCTCGTTTCCATTAGTTGTAAAATTTATCCAGTCATCCATGTCTTACTACTCACTTTCTTTAATTTAGGAATAGTTTTTTTTTCTGCAGCACAACTGGTTGAATTCTTCAACATTTCCCATTGATCATCCACATCATGAAATAGGATCTCTAGATTAGACAATTTATCAAATGTGTTCTTTACTTCTATGTTAAAATTATCGTGTATTTCTTTATCATTTTTCAATTTGCACAAATCATATTTAGGGTTTCCTGTTGTATACTTGACTTTCTTTAACTTTACCCTCAATGTGCCCATAATTAATCTGTGATCACTGTAACAGTTTGCATTGTGGACATATTTTAGGACTGTTAGTACATTTCGAAACCTTCTGCTAATCAGGATGTAATATATCTGGTTTTTAATCCTGCTGTCTGGACTCCTCCATGTCCAAAATCTTCTAGGATGCTGTTTAACCTAGGTGTTCCCTACAACCATTTCTTGTAATTTTCTTGGCATCTGTAAAGAAGGTAGTTTGCCATTGCTTTCCTTCTTAACGGTGAGCATACAGGTCAATGACATTAGCCATTGTCTCCTCAAAAAAGAGATCCTCTGCCTACCGTCGTGAACCTGGAAACCATAACCTACAACTATCTGTCGGTTGTTCCTCAGCTTCATCCACCACCTGCACATGGCTTCACGTAACCCTGATCGGGTGGCTAAACGGGTACTCCACCTTGCCCAAGGGTGTCTCGTAGGCTAACGGAGGGAAGGAGGCACCGTACTTCTCCTTTGATAGGGGACAACCATATTACTGTTCAAATAGATTAAGCCCTGGTAAGGGATTGCAGCTATTGGAGTGTGCTGCGTGCATACTTCTTCGTCGACTCACTACTAAAGTACCACATTGTTTTGCAGAGATTTCCTGCTCAATGAGCACATAAATATGCGGGGTGTTGTAGACCGGTAAAGGAAACTTTGCATACGCAGAGAGACATATTGGCGTCTAACAAGGTCATTATCCGGCAACGACACAGGGACTGAGTCGGATTATGCCAGGCTGGTAATGTTTTCTCACCGAGGTTTTGATATTTCGTTGTCAAATGACTGTAACCCAATCACCATAGGCGATGAAATTTCTAATCTTAATAAAGTGAACATATAAACGTATCGGTGATCGACAATAAAAATAACAACAACAGAAACAAACTATTTCAAATATTCTGCAGTACACTTACACTTTTGCCGGACTCTCTGGCCGAGGGGTTACAACACTTTCTCCGTAATCCCATTTATCACGCAGAGTATCGTAGCGGACGAGAGCTGGAAGCGGTTCGACCCCCGCTGGTGACTTGCGGGATAACTGAGCCGGCCGGTCAGAAAGCAATGGCAAACTACTGAGCGTAATCTTGCCAAGAAATCAACAGACAGCTGAATGATGCTGCTGTTGACAGCGATGTCCTGTAAAGGATATGCGGAAAAAAAAAACACTTACACTTTAGTAACATATCCACAACTTTTCGAACCCTCTGATAAAATTAAAGCGAATGACGTCTCGCTGTTATTCCACAGTGCCAGTTAGTCAATTGTGGGACAGCCACCATATAATTGCTATTGCGCATGCGCTCGATCCTCACAAACGTTATAGTGGATATTGCGTTGGCGCCAGTGTGTGTTCTGAAATAAGATTGTCCTTGGTTCATACTCGTCCGTGCACTTTATAGTACAATTCCTGTTACTATCTCTAGTAGGACTGTGTTATCAAGGAAATCCCATGTGTCAGGCTAAAAAGGAGAGTGAGACTAGGACACTGGAATGTGAGAAATCTGTATGAGGGAAATCTTAAGATAGTATGTGATGAGATTGAGAGGTTAAATATTCACATTTTAGGAATTAGTAAACCTCGCTGTAGTGGCAAGGGACATTTTACATCTGAAAATAAAAGTCTTTTCATATATTCTGGTAGAGATGTCGGAGGCCAGAGCGGAGTGGTGGCATATTGTTTAGATAAAATAACTGCAAAAGCTTTAATTGGATATAACCCGGTTAGTGATAGAATCCTCACTGTCAGACTTAAAGGCCATCCAAAAAAAACACTACTCTCATATATATATAATATATATATATATATATATATATATATATATATATATATATATATATATATATATATATATATATATATATATATATACCTACTTCAACAGCAGAGGAAGACGAAATTGCAGATTTATACAGAACACTGCATGACACATTACTTAAGATTGGCCATAATGACATAACAATAATAATTGTAGATTTTAACGCAAAAGTAGGTACATGAAAGACACGTTTTAGGAAAATTTGGATTGGGAAATAGAAATGTTTCAGAGACAAATTAATTCAATTTTGCACAGAAAATGAGTTAATGATAGCCAATACACTTTTTAAACAACACCCAAGAAGATACTTCACGTGGAAGCCCCCGGACAGTACTATCAAAAACTAGATAGATTATATTTTAATACAAAGAAGATGGAAATCAAGTATACCATCGGCAAATACCTTACGAAGTGCAGACTGTGATACAGATTATCCGTTATTAGAAGCATATTTTAATGTAAAACTCAAAAAGCTTACCCGAGGATCAAGGCCACTTCGTTTTGATCTCACAAAAGTACCAGATGCATACAACTTAGAAGTTAGGAATCGTTTTGAGTTTTGATGTCTGTACAAGAGGAAATGACAACTGATGAACTGGCAGTACAAGCTAGAGATATCTTGATAACTGCAGCCAAAGATTTAATTCCGACCAAGAAAATCCAACTTAAGCCGTGGATTACATCAGACACGTTAGAATTAATAAAACAACAAAGGGAACTGAAACAAACAGGATGTGAATACGATAACAGCAGGATGAGGTATAAATCTTTAACTCGAGAAATAAGAAAGAACACAAGAAAGGACAAAAATCAATATATAATAGAATACTGTACCAGAATAGAGCAATATCATAAGACTGGAAGGGATTACGAAATGTTCAAAGAAATGAAGTGAAATGTACATGAAATGTTCAACCTCAATTAAATGTTATCTGTGACAAGTTGGGAAATACCTTAACAGAATCTAAACACATTCTAGAAAGATCGCGCAAGAATACTGCAGTGGAATATATGATATGAATGGCTGTGAGGATATGAATTAGATACATTAACCAATGACAGCAGAGACAGAGCTTGAACCCTCATTAGATGAAATTGCATGGGCAATCAAAAATCTGAAGAATGGTAAATCACCTGGATGTGATTAGATACCAGCTGAGGTAATTAAAGCGGGAGGTGAAGAAAGCATATAAATCTATCACGCATTATGTAAATAGACATGGAAATATGGTATATGGCCAAACGATTGGAAGAGTACTATCTTCATTCCAATACCAAAAACAGGGCAACCTGAAATTATGCACAACCAAAGAACAGTTGCTCTGATCAGTTATGCAAGTAAAATTCTAATAAAAATCATAATGGGAAAACTTCGTAAATAATGGAGGAAGACATTAATGTGGTTCAAGTTGGAGTTAGACAAGGAAGAGGAACTAGAGATCGCATACTCAACATACGTTTATTAATGTAGAAGTGCAGAGAATTTAATGTAAACCTATTCTCATGTTTTGTGGATTATTCAAAGGTATTTGACTGTGTACAACATCAGAAACTTTGGGAAAACATGAGGAATATGAGCTTACCATCACATGTAATACAGCTTATAAAAATGCTCTATATAGACCAACAAGCAGCGGTTAGAATATATGTCGCGACATCAGATTTGTTTGACATCAAGCAAGGAGTCCATCAGGGATGTGTTCTGTCACCCTATTTGTTTAACATGTACGTCGAAAATATAATGAGACATGACAGAGATGACAGAAACAGGGAGCAATATGATACCCTAAATATCGGTGGTCATGACATACCAGAGATTCGGTATGCTGATGATACAGTATTACTATCCACATCACAGAATGGTATACAAAATCCTAATAACCGCAACCCTAATTGAATAGTGAACATCACAATTTATATCATTTTATATTCATATCAATTTATATAACATATAAAAAACAAAGATAATGCATACAGATAAAACTACTATGGAGAAAGAAATATATGATATTGATGACAAATTGAAGATGATGGAAAATTTCAAATATCCTGGGTCATTGATTACCAACAATGGTGACACAATGAACAAAATATAAATAAAAGGCGAATGTCTATTGCTCTTCAAAGACTAAAACAAGTGAATAAAACTTAGATTTTTAAGAGCATGCATCTTTCCCATTGCAACATACGCCTGTGAGACATGGGCACTTACTAAACAAGCTGAACATCGCATAAATGCCTTTGAATATAAATGTTATAGACGAGTTCTAAGAATATCTTGGATAAAGACAAGAACAAATGCACCCATACTTCAAGAGCTGAATATTGAAAACGGTTGGCTATTAAAGAAATATAACAAAGAAAATTGAAATGATTTGGTCACTTGAAACGTCACGAATGTTTGAAGAGAAAAATAATGGAGGGTATATGCTTGGGAAGAGAGGAAGAGGAATGCCAAAGAGAAGATGGGTGCAAGATGTGGCGTATGATTTCCAGAGGGGTGTATCGGAAGCGGCCCATCTTGCTTATGATCGAGAGGTTTTCCTGAAGGTTGTTATGAGAGCGACGTTCTTCAAAGGACATGCTACTGAATGAATATCTCGTAGTTTAAATCTCTTTATAATAGACGTAATGATGTGTGAAAGTTAACCTACTGCTTCTTATTGTCAATGTTAGTTTATTTGTACATAGAATTACGATTGTTTTAGTTGACTGTTTAGTTGCTAGAATAAGTTCCATAAACTAAATATATAATAATATTTACGCTATACCAAACAATGTACATTATTGTTATAACTGTTCACATTCTGAGTATTCAGAGAGTGAACAAGGGAAGATGGATATAACAACCTTAGTAATAGCCGGTGTCATTTGCCTGCTCGTCTACGCCTTGTTCCGCAAGCCCGACCCACGACTGCCGCCTTTCCCAACTCGACCTCTGCCTATTGTGGGCAACATTCTCTCATTGAAACAAGACTTTCGTGTTCTGTTCCGGGACTGGCGCCAGCAATGTGGGGACATCTTCAGGTAAGTCTGTACATTATGGGGACATCTTCAGGTAAGTCTGTACATTATGGGTACATCTTCAGGTAAGTCTGTACATTATGGGGACATCTTCAGGTAAGTCTGTACAATATGGGGACATCTTAGATAAATCCATACATTATGTGGACATTTTGTGTTAGGTCTAAACATTATGGGGACATCTTCAGGTAAGTCTGTACAATATGGGGACATCTTAGATAAATCCATACATTATGTGGACATTTTGTGTTAGGTCTAAACATTATGGGGACATCTTCAGGTAAGTCTGTACAATATGGGGACATCTTAGATAAATCCATACATTATGTGGACATTTTGTGTTAGGTCTAAACATTATGGGGACATCTTCTGTTAAGTTTATATGTTGTGGGGACAACTTGTGGTAAGCACATACAATATTAGAACATCTTTATGTGTCCATATAATGTGGGTGTGTCTCCAAATAAGTCATAAACAACATGTAAACATCATCATAATCAAAAGTTAGTTACATTTGCTTTACAGGACGTCGCAGTCAACCCCTGCATGTTTTGACTTTTTGTAATGTCTAGACAAATTTATGTCAGTAGTGTGCCATTGCTTTCTGAACGACCCGCACTCATACTATTGTATGAAAACCAACGCAAGGTGGTCTGCTGCCAAATATTCCGCAGCTCTGTTTCGAATGCGGTATGCGTGATTACGAATTGCGTCCGTTACTCCTTCGCCACGGCGCCACTAAAGTAAGTCCAGATTAGTGGGGTAGACATGTTAGGTAAGTCCATACAATTTAGGGGGATTTCCGGTAAGTTCAAGCAACTGAGGACATGTTCAGGTAGTCCACAGATTGTGTGGACATCGGTAGATAACCAACACTATACATACCAAGGGCGTGCATAAATCCAACAAGCGTTACCTAATCACATCGTTCTAATGCAATCTCCTTTTACTTTGTCGAATTATCCTGGTTTATAATGACGAAAACCAATGTGCAATTGAACACACACAAAACATATATGCATTGCATCATTGATCGGATGATCATTATATTATATTCAGTTTCTTGATTTCACCACATTCTCTGGAATCTTTCTTTGAACCTTTATATTCAAATTCTTGTGTTCACTTTTATATCTAAGACAATGATTAACTCTGCTACGCCAACAATCGTCACCCAACATTAATTGTCGTTGTCACACTCCAATCCAATATATTTACATTCTTCAGGTCAACGTTATGGCCATGATCATTCTTCAGCCAGGTACGGGATGTATATTTAATGACTGTGGGGTTTTTGCAAATATTGCTGTTCAAGTTTTGTATTTACCTTTTATGTTGCATGACCTCCACAGAGGGTGAATACTAAACTTGGAATGGCAATATTTTTAAAAACCCCACCGTCATTAAAAATACACTCTATATATTAATATTCTTTAGCCTACCGTTATGTTGATGATCACGCTTTATCTCAGCGATCATATTCAATCCACCTTTACCACCATGATCATGGTTCAGACAATATTAAGAACTTCAATTACCGGTTTATATTAGAGAAGACACAATGGGTTAAACAATCAACGATTGAAACAGATAACAAACAAACAAAAGTACACACCATGTACTGCCTGGCATATTTTTCTAGATCCTGTCAGGTGATTACTGCAGTGTTATATTTCATATGAAGAGATTAAATCAATTATACTTCGGTTAAGATAACTGAAACACATAGTCACTGATAATGCTCGAATGTGGGTCATTTTACATCTCCATGGTAATCGGAAGTTGAAAACAGTCATTTCGTTTTACAAAATTGGTTCAAATCAACTGGCAATTAGCAATTTAGAACACAAGAAAACAGCAGGCATCCGAGACAAATAGAAGCAAATCCAATCTAATGTTAACAGGGAGTTAAATAAAGTGACATAATACTGGGTATCAAGGGCAGCAACTCCAGACCAGAGTACAGTGACGAACATACATTCACATTAACAAGAGATATCAGGGGTCACAACTCCAGACCAGAGAAAAGTGACGAACATTTATTCACACCAACGAGAGATATCAGGGGTAACAACTCTTGATCAGAGTACAGTGACACACCAGAAAACAGTTTCACATTTACGAGAGACAAAAGTTGTTGAGCCTATTTGCCGAAATAGCTAGTTCACTGTTGTGTCAGAACCACGTAATCAACGGATGTTTATGTAGACTCATATTCGGATTGTAAATGTCATCATAGTTTGAATGTAATTTGCCATGTTTTCCTGTTCAACCACACAACAACAGCAGTATATTCCATCTGTATATAGTGTGTCGGAAGTGAGTCTTTGTAACCACAGATGTTGAAATTGGGACATGAATGAAAGTACCTGTCACCGTGTTCACAATGGTCTCTCCACGCTTGTACGACTATGAACCAGGTGTACCTATATTCATGATGTAGGCTGCAATATGTAGGCACAATTATATGTCAGGATAAAATATGGCCACGACCAGGTTTGGTACACTCTGCCAATAGCCCCTCAGGACCCTGGACTCTGCTTCACTCTCTATCTTTCTACCAGTGAACTTACTCATCTGGGGGACCGTCATGGTAACTTTGAACTTGTAATTAAACACAATAGTATAGGAGAGAACGGGGTTAGTAGGAGGCAGATGATATAGCATTTACATCAAAACAGGCATTAAGATTTTAACAGTCAGATGGCCGGCACTGCCAGATCATCATTGGAGAAGACCGTGCTTTTGTCTATGTGTCTGGTCGTTGATGTCGGCTCACCGGATGTACTGAGATCCTCCTACTGGTAGTGATTGGAAAAATGATCAGGGTGAAAACGGGCTTTCACACTCTGTTACTCTGTTTTGTTTTTTTTTGTTTTTTTTTTTAAATTAAATTCCAGGGTGTTCAATGGTTCGCAATGTCTATTCAAACCAAATAGTATGCTCTGTCACTGTCCAACTTTCTGAAAATCGGCGTAGGTGATTGAGGCAAACTGTTCTCCTTCTAGCTTCAGGAGCATCAGTGAAGCACAGGGCATCTCGTGCTCACGGTTCACATACAGTGTTGATAGGATGGAGATGGAATATGCAAACAGTAGTGATGTTGGCTTTCTCCATGGTTTACTTCTGCGCAGGGTACTGCAACTGGCCGGATCTTGGTGCTCCCATCCAACACAGGGGTTGAGCATAGGATAAGCTTTGTAACCTGGGACCGCCTTCTCAGAACCTCACAACTTCTTAATGGCTTTCAACCCAGAGTAGGATCCTGTAAGTACAAGATTTTGTGAGGCATCAATCAATTGACATACAATAACCGGACAAGGCTCACAAGCCTCTGCATCAGGCAGTACTTTACACATAAGCCACCTGATCCTGTTCTGCAGGGAGTAGTGATTTGACTGACCTGGACCCTCGTCTGTCAGCAGTCCCTTGACTTAGCTTCCTTACTCTCTGTGGGTCTTTGGTCCAGATACTCCTCTGTGGTTTACATTTAGTGCTCACTATAGTATTCGCTTTTAACCAGAGTAAAGAGAAGCAGTGTAGATGGTTTCCTTGGAACTTACTTCAGTTTCTGTTCCTTATTGAAAGATATTAAAGAAGATAGACAACCTTGTCCGACGCTCTCTTCTGAGCTACAGCCGGATATCCCTTTCCTTGCCTCGCATAAGCGAGCAATACTTGATTATTCTTAGCTTTTCCTAGTGAGGTAAAGCCTTTCTGCACCTCCCTGTGATTATCATCAAAACACAACTCCCTATGTCGACCTTCTCCTCATATTTATTTCCCGAGGAAGAACGGTGGAATCAGTATAAGATTACGTACACAGTATCTATTGTTAGGACGAGGGGTGTGTGTGCTCCCTCGCCACGGAACAGTCCCCTAACCATTTATGGCAGGTGGATATGCCATGCATATACTCAAATTACAGAGGATAGTATAGATAGTTGTTATTATAGACCTTCGGTATAAGCTAGCGGGCCAGCAGTGATCAGTAACGAACGTTTCACGCACTTATCCGACCGGTCCACGACTCGAAATCGATAACCTCTCGTCATTATGCAAATCGGGAAATGTTCTCTACCGGCAAACCGACCTCGCTGCTCGCATAACATCGTTATTCGCCCTTCAACAGCGTCGAGGAAATAATATAGACTTCCTTACCTTATCAAACTGAAACACAGCTTGCATTTGACCAACTTTACACTGTTACAACTCTTTAAAATTCATTATGACAGGAGGCTGAAACACGTAGCCGTTACCACAACTGTCAGTAGCAAACTGTCCTTCTCTCCACTGATAAGTTGACTTCCGACTCGTGTGAGTCGTCTTGAGAAAAGTGAACAAGTGCTTATCCCGTGCAAGTTACCTTGATTGGGGTTTCCCCCAAGAAATGTGCGACTGATGAAATAGTCCTCTTTAGTAGACTCGGGTGCAAAAGTAACCCGGATAACTAACCACTAGAAGAGTCGAGACGATACGCGAATTGAGTGTTCCCGAAAGGGTTTCCCTCGGCTATTATATGCACGGGGTGTTCCCATACCAAAAGTCAACAAATGAGGAGAGGACCTCTTGCCATTTTGTTACACCTGGTGTGAGATATATGTATTCATGATCTTCTGAAGTATCAACTATATATGCGAGGTATTGTGCGGGAGGCGTGTCTTGGACTGTGTGAAATAACTGATGCACGGCTGAGAGCAGGAGGCGAGAACGTATCTCTTTGTGGACCTTGACTTGTGCTAGCCAGACAAAGGCTGTCGAAAGCCCCGCGCTAATCATCATCATCATCATCATCATCATCATCATCATCATCATCATCATCGCTATTATCACCGCCAATAAAATCACACAGCCTTGCAGCTAGGTTTCCTCGGAGTACA
>JACEFZ010005162.1:0-55619 GCA_014155875.1 Cepaea nemoralis | reverse complement strand
GACCAATGAACACTGTTAGTCTCTTTCTTATAGTTTGGCATAATGTCCTACTTTTAGTAACCCCTCCAGGCAGTTGTTAGTCACTTTGGATGTCCCATGTATTTGCAACATGTGCCTCAGAAACCACATCTCAGCTGACACCAAACTCTTCCTAGTTTATTCATTTACATTCCGTGATTTACAGCCGTACAACAGAACAGGTTGGATATAACATTTCTCTACTCTCTATCTGACATCACAGATAGACACCACATTTCTGTTATCTGTCTCATATTTAGATGTATATAAGTTTGATATCACGGTAATGTATCACAAAACATCATCACATTTCTGTTAATGTATAGATAGATAAATATGTAAGAATTAGATATGACAGTGCATGTTACAGATTCTGTGTAACTAATGCTATCTGTAATGATTGCAGTATGTGTTTGATCGCCTGGGGCCAGCCATGCAGCATAAATTGTGGCATGTGAAGGAAGGGGTGCTAGTCACGCTACAGAACACAGTCAACAGGTGAGTTTTGTTGCATATCCTTTACAGGACGTAGCAGTCAACCCCTATATTTTTTGGCTGTTCTTGATTCCTGGGCAAGTTTACATTCTGTGGTTTGAGTACTGGTATATGGTTAGTGTTCATGGTATCATGGAGCCTTAAGAAGCTGTATGGTTTGGCTGCTGGAGGACAGGTGTAGGAGTTTTGAACATGTGTAGGGTTGGTTGATTGGTGAATTCTTTGGCAAGATTGGGTTTGACATAAGTTTGAAGCTTTGGCATTCAGGTGTTTTGAGCTCTCATACCCCATTGTTTCTCTATCTACCTGTCTCCCTGTTTCTGTCTTCCTAAAGCTGTCCTCAGTCTAATATAGCCTGCTGTTCTACTCTCATATCCCATTGCTCCTCTATCTATCTATCTCCCTGTTTCTGTCTTCCAAAAGCTGTCCTCAGTCTAATATAGCCTGATGTTCTACTCTCATATCCCATTGTTCCTCTATCTACCTATCTCCCTGTTTCTGTCTTCCTAAAGCTGTCCTCAGTCTAACATAGCCTGATGTTCTACTCTCATATCCCATTGTTCCTCTATCTACCTATCTCCCTGTTTCTGTCTTCCTAAAGCTGTCCTCAGTCTAACATAGCCTGATATTCTACTCTCATATCCCATTGTTCCTCTATCTACCTGTCTCTCTGTTTCTATCTTCCTAAAGCTGTCCTCAGTCTAATATAGCCTGATATTCTACTCTCATATCCCATTGTTCCTCTATCTACCTGTCTCTCTTCTGTCTTCCTAAAGCTGTCCTCAGTATAATATAGCCTGATATTCTACTCTCATACCCCATTGTTCCTCTATCTACCTGTCTCTCTGTTTCTGTCTTCCTAAAGCTGTGCTCAGTCTAATATAGCCTGATGTTCTACTCTCATACCCCATTGTTCCTCTATCTACCTGTCTCCCTGTTTCTGTCTTCCTAAAGCTGTCCTCAGTCTAATATAGCCTGATATTCTACTCTCATATCCCATTGTTCCTCTATCTACCTATCTCCCTGTTTCTGTCTTCCTAAAGCTGTTCTCAGTCTAATATAGCCTGATATTCTACTCTCATATCCCATTGCTATCATCTGTTTCTCTCTCTGTGTTTCTATCCTCCCAAAGTTGTGCTAAATGTTATATGAACCTTAATTTACATTCTCAGATATGGCACTGGATGTCTGTCATAAAAAATGTTCTCCCTCTTCATCTTCTGTATCTTTGCCTGTTTCTGTCTTCCTAAAGCTGTGCTCAGTCTAATATAGCCTGATGTTCTACTCTCATACCCCATTGTTCCTCTACCAACCTGTATCTCTTTTTCTGTGTTCTCCGCTTTCTGTTCAGTCTGATAGAGCCTGATGTCCTGCTCTCATACCGTGTTGTGCTCTCTCCATTTTCTGTATCTCTCTGCCTGCTTCTGTCCTTCCAAGGTTGTGCATTGTCTGATATGAACATTAATTTACATCCCCAGATATGGCGCTCGATGTTTGTCGTTATCAAAACTTGTTCCAGACATTTGTAAATTATTAGAAGATCCCAGCCCCCAGGTTTGTGCTTCTGTGTATTGTGTTAGTAAGTGTGCATGCATTTTTCAGGAGACTCCTGGGAGTCGTCACTGGAGCTACAGGAGTTCGTGCTTTTGGCGGGTCACCCTGCGGAAAGAGACCGAGCCATATGGGATAAAACCCGGGTCAATGAAGACTTTCTGGTTTTTGCCGATTCCATCGATGATGAACTGTATTTTTCGTGGAGGACTTTTGTGTTAGCATTCTGGCATCAACATTATGCACAGTGTACCTGTGCAGGCTGTTGGCTTGCCAAGACTCCTGTCTTTTCCACTTTTCACATTGGGCAGTGAGGAGCATTTTATGTAATATTCACTGGCACAGGAATAGAGCATAATGGGGACGACCCGTTGCCATGAAGTTGGAGCCGTGACTAAGTGTACGTGCGTGCGTATTTTTGAGTCTCCATATGAAATGCTAGCCAAGGTGGCATAGCTAACAGTGAACTCACTTAATAACACAGGGATTTTGGTTTAATCTGTGGTAGTGCTGGGATAGGATGTTTTTTCTGACCAGGGTAGTGATGAGGTCTGCCTAACCTAGTAAAATGAGTCATCTTTATGTAGCAGGTCTTTTGAAGAACATCACATTTGTCACAGCCGCTGCCAAAAATTCTCCTTCTTTTACTATCTCTCATGCACCCTCATGCCCAGGATGGCTTGTAATGACCTGTGTCCATCTTCATGCTGGTCGACGCCTGCCCTTCTTCCGGAACCTGCCATCCATCAGTGTAGTTTCTAAGATCACTGTGGATGCTCATTATGGCCTAATGTAAAATGGGTACTGGCTCATTTTCAGAGAAAAGTGGCTAGACTGAGAGATGGTTAACTTAACTGAAGAAATAAATAAAAAAAGAGGCAAATGAAGTATTTCGGTCACGTTAAAAGACATAACACTCTTATAAAAACCATACTTGAGGGCAAGCGAGCAAGAGGTAGACAACGATACAAGTGGGAAGACAACATCAAGAGATGGGGGAACATCAGTCAGACAGAATATACAGTCAAGGCGAGAGACAGACAGTGTTGGAGATCCATTGCAGCCAACCTTCATTGTGGAGATGGCACCTGATTGATTGATTGAACTTATATTAATATTTTTGGTCCAGTCCTCTAACCCTGGGTGACTCATTATTATCACAAGCCCTGCCAAATGCTATTAGCATTCATGTATCTCCACAGGCCTTTGTTTTATGAATCAATTCTTTTGATGATATTCCTCCATCCCACCGTTGTAAATCTTCCATCATTTCTGTGTCTGCTCGATTCTTTTCCTCCATCCTACCATCTAAGATCATCCAGCATTATTTCTGTCAGTCTGCTTAATTATGTTGATGATTTACCTCCATCACTGGGATGATGACTGGACAGATAAGCGCTATTGGGGGTGACTCCATTACCACCTATTTTTCCAGTCGTCATCTCAGGTATTGCTTGGTTCAAATTATATTTTCTAATATTAGAATGATAAACAGGTGATTGGTCTCTAGTCACTACTAGTGCTCATTGACTGCTGTCTTTCAGCTTCAGACTGCCTGGTGGGGTTCACACTTCTACCTACTTCCTTCTACACATTCAGATTTCGTCATTTATGTTTATGATTTGTATATGTGCATATTAGAGCCATGGTGGCCTAGTTGCTAGCTGGCTTGCTGCTTGACCTGGCGGTTGTGTGTTTGATTCCCAGTTGAGGTGGGGATTAAAAAAATGATCTGCCTCCGAGGTTGATCCTGCTGAAAACGGTAACCAGGAAGTATTCTTGGTAGTGAAAGCCAGCCCCAACATTAGTCGTGTTCCGATTGGTCTATAAAATTATGCGGCTAGTCCCATACCAAATATGCTTAGAGGCATGGAAAGGGGCCTATAAATAAAATTTGGATTTCATGTGGCTGAAAGGTTGAGTACGCTTGCTCTTAAACTTCTGGCGCACTGATGTCGGGGTAGGGGTTTTGTAAATTACAACTACCTCAGAAGTCGGCGAGGGACACTAGTAATAGGGAAAGCTGGTCCACTCACACAAACATCAGTTCAGAGAGGATTATACTCGATTTCAAAGCGAGCGAAAAAAACAACTTTCTTGCAGGACTTATGATAGCAAAGAGCCATAAATGCTGAAATCTCATGTATTCATGCTGGTAGGTTGGGGCTTGCTGGGCTAAGCCTGAAATCTCATATATTCATGCTGGGAGGTTGGGGCTTGCTGGGCTGAGCCTGAAATCTCATATATTCATGATGGTAGGTTGAGGCTTGCTGGGCTAAGCCTGAAATCTCATATATTCACGCTGGTAGGTTGGTGCTTGCTGGGCTTAGCCTGAAATCTCACTTAATCATGCTGGTAGGTTGGTGCCATATTGGGATTCCATCTCTCCATTCTTTTTGCAAAATAAAATTCAATATTGTCTACTGCTTGAGCTACAATAGTTGTAATTAAAGCCTGTATGACATGCATTCATTTACATTTTACCTTTGTAAATGTTTTCTTTCCTCTCTTGCTTTCACAGCAAATTACTCTACTAGTTTTTCCTTTACTGGTTTTCCTCCATCTAGTTACTGGGCTGCCATAATAAGATGTTTTGATAAATAACTATAGCTTTGTTTAAGCTACTTGTATAAATGGTAGTGGTGTAATTTACCAGTGTTCTTGTGATGCTGTTTTGTTGAGTTGTATGCAGTCTATCAAGCCTTAAAGTAATTGTCTGTTTTTCTTGTGGTGTGCATAGGTACGAGAAGCAGCCACAAATACGCTAGTGGAAATATACCGTCATGTCGGAGAAAAGGTCAGAGGTGATTTAAAAAGCAAAGGATTGCCGCAGCAAAGGTGAGTGTTCATGGTACTTATCATGCCTCCGTTAACTTCATTGAATAAAAATAAGTTATGCTAACCCTCTCAACTTCACTAGAGGAGAAAGTTAGAAATTATGTTTCTAGAAATATAGATGCACTAAAATTCTTGCTTTGAATTTGTAGAGAAATAAAGAAAATGGTTCTTACACAGGAGGAGCGAAATTTGGAGGGTACAAGCCTTATCCTGGTGCGAGGAAATGCAACCTTTAGACTACATGTCACAACACGGTAGACCAGGCCCTAAGCCTTGCATTGCAACTGGTCTAGGATCAAAGACCAAATCGAAAGCTCACTGTGTGGATGTCATCTGCAGACTGCATTCTGATTTCCGGAGGAACAGCCTGTGGGGAATGGAAGGCCCAATATAAGGAAGTGAGGCTAGGCAGTCATGTACAGGACATGACAATTCCTTGGGTGAGCACTATGTGTCGGCTCTGCAATTATGGAAACCACCTTGTATGGCGGGGAATGCCATGGTCTACCCCTGCCTTCCCTTGAGGGCTGACCGGGATGTCTTCGGCTATTCTAAATGGGCCAGCTGGGATGGGGGATAAGCACCGCAACAGTGAGAGCCAAACGTGCTACGATAACCCCTGGGAAGGTTAACCCGGTCAATAAATGCCTGCAGAAGTCAGATGTGTCTGCCTAACAGCGCAAGACCGCAGCTCTGCTGTAAACAGGCACAACGCAATCAAGTCCGAAAAAACTCTCCGTGGATGAACGCAGAATAAGAAGAGAAGGATCCAAGCTCTGACAGATAAATAGCTAGGGCATTGCTTTGTTAATACGGCAGCTTCTGCAGCTTGCCTTGTTCCATGTATTGGTGTTACCTTTCTTCTGGAGTAAGCTGCAGGACTAAAAGGGGAATCATTCTTACGGGCAACACATGATCTCTATAATTCAACCCATGGTTTGTGCTATAGAGAGGTATAATGCCTCTTTTGACGCACAATTTAACAAACTATCGTCTGTCAAGACGTCAAGGTGCCAGGTTCTGACATTTGTAAGGATGAATTGCCAGTCAGCTTCTGCTTTGTACATAGAGCACGGCTAGCACGCTTGCCCTGTCTGTTCGAGTCCTCCTTGAAAATAAGCAGGATTTAATACAATATGGGGTCTCTAAGTAGGTCATGTGTTGAAGTTGTGTAACTATATCTTTTAATTTGTATGTTGTTTAGTCTGTCCTCTAATTTCTTCTTCTTTCATCTACTTTTATGAGCACCAAAAATACGCATGAATTTATTTATGAACTGTCTTAGTGGCCTCATGGGGTTTCTCACCATCTGCTATAAACAGGTGTACCATCTTGCCCGAGGGTGTCCCTTAGGCTAGCAGGGGTTGAGTTGCTATTACTCCTATAATATTTTAATTAATTTGCTCGCTGCTGTCCAACATGGAGGTTAGGCGGAAGATTTGTTAAGGCCTCTGGAGTGTTTATGCTTGTCGCTGCAGTTTGCTTTCGCATTTCCCTTGAGTTGGACTGTTAGTGCATGGTTCCATCGCCCTGCTACAGAGTTGAGTGCGTGGAGCAACACCAAGAGCTGGGGATTTCATGTGGAGTGCTTTTATATCTGTCCGCGGTTGTTTGTTGTAAACTGCGTGTTCGGAAAAATGGCGGCCACCATTTGGTGAACTAACTTGGTTTGCCTTATGCAGTAATGTGTGGCTGCTGGTTTTTTAGTGACTGCCACTTCCATCGACGATGAACTGTATTTTTCATGGTGGACTTTTGTGTTGGCTTTCTGGCAGCTGCATTATGCATAGTATACCTGTGCGGGCTGTTGTTTTGCTGAGACTTCTTTCTGTTCCACGTTTCATATGGGGCAGTGAGAGTAATTTGTGTGATATTCACTGGCACAGGAATGGAGCATTATGGGGCAACGCTTTGCCATGATGTTGGAACCACGACTAACTAACTACTTCTATACCAATAACCCACAACCCCTATTTCTGATTTGGGTTCAAGTATTCATGTTGTCTACAGGCTCAATCACCTATATGCCAAGTTTGATGAGGTGAAAGCTTCAGGGAATATGCTGCCTACAGCAGATGTTGGTGAGTAGGTTCTGTGTGTGTACGCATGTGCATTTGTGTGTAATAATATGTGTATCAGGTTTTATAAGGTGCTGGCTGCCAGGAGCATGTCACTCACACCAAATGTTGCAGTGTAGTTGAAGTATGTATGTGGGTGAATTTATAGTAATCTGCACGACAAGTTTGATGGGATGAAGGCTTTGTAGAGTATTTTGCTTGGGGTGGTGTTGGTGAGTAAGTTAACCGTTGTTCCTAGACATGCATTGCTTTAACTCATTCTGTTGCAATGTGTAAATGTGCATGAATAAATTCATGGCATGATGTCACAAATCAAAATTAATCGATATGGTGCTAATCCCGTGAAGTCCCATCAGGCGGTGATAGTGCCGGGCCCCCTGCCTCGAGGGGGTCCACCCATGACTACTGGTGGTCACCTTCCCCTGTGCTGTGGAGTCAAGGCACAGAGGAGTAGGTTAAGAGCTATTGACCAAATACCCCGGACACTCAACATACTACAGTGGAATGCCGAAGGAGTTTACAAGAAGAAAGACTCCCTAACACAGCGTCTTCATAAAGATAGAATAGATGTGGCATGCATTCAAGAGACACACCTCAACGCCAATCACAAATTCTCAGTCAGAGGATATCAGGCCACACGTTTCGACCGCGAAGGACACAAAGGAGGAGTTCTAATACTTACACGAAATACAATACCTTGCAGCGAAGTATCTGTGATCTCTGACAACCAAACAGAAATTATAGGTGTTGATATAATGATAAAGGACGTGAAAATAAGAATCTACAATCTGTATAGCCCAGCAGATAAGGACCTACACTCTCAAACATGAAAATAACTGACACAAACTGCATTATTGTCGGAGACTTTAATAGCCGTTCAGAAAGATGGGGATACCCAGATACTGACAAAAGAGGAGATGAATTGGAGGACTGGGAAATAGACTCAAATCTCCATCTACTCAACAAAGCGGATGACACACCGAGCTTCTACTCCAGAAGATGGCTTACCACTTCTACTCCAGACTTCGCTTTCTGCACAGGAGACATCCTCCACAAAATCGATCGCCATGTGCTGGACCAATTAGCAGGTAGTGACCGCAGACCAATCAAGCTTGAAATGAATATGGAGTATGTTCCACGGGAGCAAAAGCCCTTGCCCCGCTGGAATTACAAACGAGCAGATTGGGACAGATTTGCCATACTAACAGACAAATATTGTGAAAACATAAATACACGATATGGCAACATAAAGCAAATGGTGGAAAGTCTAAACAGAGCGATAATACAGGCAGCCACTGAGTCCATTCCAAGAGGAGCGAGGAAAAATTACAAACCATACTGGACTGAAGAACTACAAAGTTTGGAGGACAAAGTTGAAGATGCCAGGAAGACAGCAGAGAGAGAACAAACAATTGAAGCAAACATCTCTCTCAAAGCCATCTCAGCAAAATATAAAAGAACAGTAAATCAAACAACAAGAGATTGTTGGAGGGAAAAAACAGAATACCTGAAGTTTGACAGGGATGGAAACAAACTATGGAAACTAGTGAAAGCCATGAACAATGAAGGACCTAGAAACAAACAAATAACAATTAAAACAAGGAAATGCCTTGCTTACAGGAAAAAAGGCTGCAAATGCACTAATGGAACACTATGCAAATGCAAACCACATTGATATTACAACCGAACAGAAGAAAGAAGAAATCACCAGGAAAGGATGGAATCACAAATGAAATGCTAATAGGACTAGGCACCAAGGCAAAGAAGAAACTACTAGCAGTCCTAAATAACAGCTGGAAGAGAGGAATAGTCCCACAGGCATGGAAGGAAGCTATACTAATACCAGTCCCAAAGAAAGGAAAAGACCTGGAAGAACCAAATGGCTATCGACCTATCAGTCTACTTAGCTGTGTAGGAAAATTAATGGACACGCATTATCAATGGCAGGCTAACATGGCATCTGGAAGAAAACAAACTCTTAACACCACACCAAGCAGGATTCAGAAAGTACAGATCCACTGAAGATCAAATAACCTATATAGCTCAGGAAATAGAGGATGCCTTCCAAGAGAAAAAGCACACACTAGCAGTCTGGATAGATTTAGAAAAAGCATTTGATAAAGTATGGAAGGAGGGACTGAAAGTAAAACTGCAAAACATGCATGTTTGTGGAAAAATGTATAAATGGATCAGCCACTACCTTGAGAACAGAACTGCCAGGACAAAAGTACAAGGACAAACAAGCAAAATGATGCTGCTGGAGCAAGGTGTCCCCCAAGGAGGAGTTCTTTCACCAACATTATTCCTAGCATATATAAATGACATCACAGAAAATTTTCCAGCCAGAGTACACACATCCTCCTTTGCAGATGACCTAGCCATATGGACATCTGAAGAATATATTAGTACAGCTAACAGCAGAATACAGCAAGCCTTATTAGCGCTAGAGGACTGGTCAAAAATCATGGCTAGTGAAGATAAGTGAGGAGAAAACAACATGCACAGTGTTCTCCCTCTCAAATAAAAACTCAGCAACCTAAGCTGGTATTGAATGGAAAAAATATTGCGCCATGAAGAAAATCCAAACTATCTAGGAGTCACCTTTGATCGTCGCCTGACATGGAAGACACAGGTTGAGAAAAATCAAACAAGAGCAAGGCAGAGAAATGGCAATCATGAAAAAAGCTTGCTGGTACAACGTGGGGAGCAGATGAGAAAGTTCTCAAGAAGTTATATACTGGACGGGTGAGGCCAGTACTTGAATATGGCATTGCAGCTTGGGCAACAGCAGCTAAGTCAAACTTTAACAAAATAAGTAGAGTCCAAAACCAAGGAATGCGAATCATAACTGGAAGCCTGAAGACAACGCCTATTAATGAACTAGAAAAGATCACTTGTTTACAACCAATGCAGGATAGAAGAGATAGCAGAGCCCAGCAACAAGCAGAAAAATTTAGAAGATTGACAGACCACCCTATGTACAACAGATTTAATGGTTTTGGAAAGGGAAGACTGAAGCGTAGCAACTTTGTAGAAACTGAAAAACGAAGGATTAGGGCAGATCCTTACTTAACATATCAACAGTCAAGCCCATACACAATGCACACAAGTTCCCAGCTTGGAGACAGCAGCAACTGCCTGAGATGATAGAAAACATTCCTGGTATTGAGAAAAAGAACACTCAGCATGAAACCGAAAGAAGAGAAATAACCCTAAACTACATAAAAGAAACATTACCCAAGCAGGAATTGGACCCATGCATATACAGATGGATCAGCCAAAAATTCAATAGAGAATGGAGGAGGAGGAATTCTCATAAATTTAAAAAATGGAGTGAAAAAAACACATTCAATGGCAACTGGAAAATTTTCAAGTAACTTCAAAGCGGAGGTAGAGGCTTTGAAAAACTGCAGCAGAAATGCTCCTGATGGAGGAAAATAAAGAGAAGCAAATAGCTATCTTCACAGATGCAAAGTCAGCTGTCTCAATACTGAAGAGCAATAACAGCACAGAACTAACTGACCTAAGAGCAGCACTCCATGGTCTATGCCAGAAATCCAAAAAAGTTGTAATACAGTGGATCCCATCACATTGCAGTATACCTGGAAACGAAGAGGCTGACAGACTGGCAAAAGAGGGCGGACGACTACCACAGCCTGACATAGACATAACCTATAATGAGGCAAAGAGGTTGATAAAAAGCACTTATAGAACCAAATGGGAATCAGAGCATCCAGGCCATCAGAAGGATGATGCATATTACAAACTCGACCGAAGAGAACAAGTAGCAATCTTCAGACTCCGCACAGGACATAACAGGCTGAAATACCACTTGTTCAATAAACTAAAGATAGGAGATACCGATGAATGTAATTGTAGAACTGGAAAAATGACAGCAAAACATTTGCTGCAGGATTGCCCAACGTATGCAGAACAGAGAAAGATATTTTGGCCCACACCTGCTTCATTTGAGGACAAGCTCTATGGAGATATCAACAAGCTCAAGTTGACCGCAGCTTAATTTAACTACATACAGGTTGACATTTAAAGGTGCATGAAGACCCAGAGGCATGAAATGGAATATTGCTTGGATAGCAAATCCATTATGTGGAAAGTCCAAATCGAAAGCTCGCTGTGTGGGCTTCATAAAAGGTGGAAAAGTGTCCTAGTGGCACGAAATGGAATATTGCTTGGATAGCAAATCCATTACGTGGAAAGTCCGAATCAAAAGCCCATTGTGTGGCTTCACAAAAGGTGGAAAAGTGTCCTAGTGGCATGAAATGGAATATTGCTTGGATAGCAAATCCATTACGTGGAAAGTCCGAATCTAAAGCCCACTGTGTGGACTTCATAAAAGGTGGAAAAGTGTCCTAGTGGCACGAAATGGAATATTGCTTGGATAGCAAATCCATTACATGGAAAGTCCGAATCGAAAGCTCACTGTGTGGATGTCATCTGCAGACTGCATACTTCTGGTTTCCGGAAGAACAGCCTATGGTGAACGGAAGGCCCAATATACGGAAGTGAGGCTAAGCAGCCATGTGCAGGACGTGACGATTCCTTGGGTGAGCCCAGTACCAGAGCGCTATGTATCGGCTCTGCAAGTATGGAAGCCTCCTTGGATGGCGGGGAATGCCCATGGTCTGCCCCTGCCTTCCCTTGAGGGCTGACCAGGATCTTTGGCTGTTCTATATGGACCAGCTGGGATGGGGGATAACACCACAACAGTGAGAGTCAAACGTCCTAAGAAACCCCCGGGAAGGTTAACCCGGTCAACAAATGCCCGCAGAAGTCGGATGTGTCGGCCTAACGGCGCAAGATCGCAGCTCTGCTGTAAACAGGCACAACGCAATCACATCCGAAAAAAAAAACTCCGGATGAACGAAGAAGAAGAAGAAATTCATGGGACTTGGGAGTGAATATTAATAATTCCATGGGACAGGACATCTTAAAATAGCAATTGAGTTACATATGAGTTAGTGAAACAGCAGATCTAGGAAACATGTATAATGTGTGGGCTAACTAATGTGATGAGTTGCTTGCTACTCGTGGGTTCATTATGTGTAAGTATGTGTGTGTTGAGGAGAGAGAGCGAGAGCAAGTAAAAGGCTTTAGGGAATTCTTTGTCCTACAGCACACCTCGAATGTGGTTAAAGGATAAGTAGTGCTCGTTCTGACACTTCCGACATGCTGATGGCGAGGTAGGTGGTTCAAGCCCCTACACCAGCATTAAGTTGGACTTGAACACTGACTTCTTGTTCAGAAAGCAATGGCAAACTACTGAGTATAACATTGTCTAGGAAGTCAACCTGGGGTTTATCACAATGTCCTGCAAAGGACAAAAAGCATTTTAAACAGTTAAAAGTTAATTGCATATTCTTTTACAGGATGTCGCCATCAACCCCAGCATTTTTAGGCTGTTCGTGATCTCTTGGCAAGTTTACGTTCAGTAGTTTGCCATTTCTTTCTGGACGACCGGCACTCATACCATTTCATTAAAAAAAACCAACACACGGCAGTCTGCTGCCATATTGCACGTGTTTCGAATGTGGAACTGTGTGTATCCCCTTCGCCAGATTTTAAACAGTAGATGTTAGTATTTAAAGCATGGCTGTATATGTGAATGTGTGTTTGTCATCTGCAACTGTGGTGGATGCAGGTTGTCATTGTTTACCAGTCTACATGTGTAGTCTTGTTGTACTCTGTGTTGTTGATCGGTAAGCTGAATAAAGGAACCTTCTTCATGCCTTGAGGTGTATACGGTCTATAGTGCCATCCTGATATTTTTATAGAGTGGTCGGCACTTAATGGGTAGTCAGTATCTTACCAGCTGCCTTTAGGCTGGGTCGACGTGGAAATGCCTGTCATTTTGTAAAAGTCCTGACCTCGAGGGAGATTTGAACGCATGACTAGGGGGCAGCGCCATCAGGCAAGTGTGCCTGCACTGTCATGGCGGTGGGTTGCTGATACCTTGGTATTTGTACGGGTGATTTGACTTGGGACAGCTGGCGCCACTTCTGGCAAATCTGATGACAACTATTCTTTGGTTGACATGATGCTACCTGTGTTAGACATGGATGCCTATTACAACTAATGAGCGCAAAATTATAACAACAGAGATTAAATGTCTTAGAAGAGATGTACGAGTAACTGTGAGAGATAGAATTAGGAAATTAGTAGTCGACTAGGCCTGAAACCAGCCTTGTACTTCATTAAAGAACAACAAATAATAGTTTGACCACCTCACAAGAATGCCCTGGTACCATCTGCCACATTGAAAAATATAATGGATACATATCAAGGGAACGACCACATAAACGATGGAGTGATGGTATCAAGAACAGCCTTTAGAGAAATGAATACCAACTTAAAAAGTGCACAACAGATTTTTTAGATATTCTCTTTCTCTCTTCTCCCCCCCCCCCCCCCCCCCCCCCCCCCCCCCCCCCCCCCACTCTATGCACTGGGGTAAATAGAGGAAGACAAGTAGAAGAAGAAGATCTGACTTGAATCCACACTACATTCTGTCTCATAAAATCTCATTGACATTTGTTAAGCCGTTTTGAATTTTTAAATTGCTATTGATTCTCATTGGATAACTCTAACACAATCTGCTTGCACGAATATACCAGATTGCTTCCCTTTACGACATTAATTTAACGATGTTGTTGTTATTACGTCAGCAGCGACCTCTCGTTAATTGTAGTGTGCTTCGTTAAACTTAGTATCCATCTTTTAACTTTTCCTGCCTCCTCCTCATCCTCCGCTGTCTTCTTCTTCTACGTCCTTCGTGTGCATGAAATAAATTGTCCATATCTGCAGTGTTGTCTGTTGTATAAATTTCAGTCTTCTTAGTGCTTCATACCTCAGTATTTGAATCATATATAATTTTGTTTAGAAAATCGACCTGGGGTTGACTGCAAAGTTCCGCAAAGGGCATGCAACATTTCGCAGATGCATGCACATGCATGAACACACAAACACACTATGTTGAAACTCAATTATTGGTATATGTATTTTGTACTTACATATTTATAAATGGTTGGTGGTTGGGGTGGGGGGGGGGGGGAAGGATCATGTTGTATCTGCTGAAGTATACCGTATAACACTGTAGGAAGATAGATGATATAATTGATGTTGAAACATACAACAGTTTAGGGAGATGGATGGGCTGATTGATGTTGACATATACAATATAACAAATATTGTAGAGAGATGGATGGGCTGATTGATGTTGACATGTACAATATAACAAATATTGTAGGGAGATGGATGGGCTGATTGATGTTGACATATACAATATAACAAATATTGTAGGGAGATGGATGGGCTGATTGATGTTGACATATACAATATAACATATATTGTAGGGAGATGGATGGGCTGATTGATGTTGACATATACAATATAACAAATATTGTAGGGAGATGGATGGGCTGATTGATGTTGACATGTACAATATAACAAATATTGTAGGGAGATGGATGGGCTGATTGATGTTGACATATACAATTTAACAAATATTGTAGAGAGATGGATGGGCTGATTGATGTTGACATGTACAATATAACAAATATTGTAGGGAGATGGATGGGCTGATTGATGTTGACATGTACAATATAACAAATATTGTAGGGAGATGGATGGGCTGATTGATGTTGACATATACAATATAACAAATATTGTAGGGAGATGGATGGGCTGATTGATGTTGACATGTACAATATAACAAATATTGTAGGGAGATGGATGGGCTGATTGATGTTGACATATACAATTTAACAAATATTGTAGAGAGATGGATGGGCTGATTGATGTTGACATGTACAATATAACAAATATTGTAGGGAGATGGATGGGCTGATTGATGTTGACATGTACAATATAACAAATATTGTAGGGAGATGGATGGGCTGATTGATGTTGACATATACAATATAACAAATATTGTAGGGAGATGGATGGGCTGATTGATGTTGACATGTACAATATAACAAATATTGTAGAGAGATGGATGGGCTGATTGATGTTGACATATACAATATAACAAATATTGTAGAGAGATGGATGGGCTGATTGATGTTGACATGTACAATATAACAAATATTGTAGGGAGATGGATGGGCTGATTGATGTTGACATGTACAATATAACAAATATTGTAGGGAGATGGATGGGCTGATTGATGTTGACATATACAATATAACAAATATTGTAGGGAGATGGATGGGCTGATTGATGTTGACATATACAATATAACATATATTGTAGGGAGATGGATGGGCTGATTGATGTTGACATATACAATATAACATATATTGTAGGGAGATGGATGGGCTGATTGATGTTGACATATACAATATAACAAATATTGTAGGGAGATGGATGGGCTGATTGATGTTGACATATACAATATAACAAATATTGTAGGGAGATGGATGGGCTGATTGATGTTGACATATACAATATAACAAATATTGTAGGGAGATGGATGGGCTGATTGATGGTGACATATACAATATAACAAATATTGTAGGGAGATGGATGGGCTGATTGATGGTGACATATACAATTTAACAAATATTGTAGGGAGATGGATGAGCTGATTGATGTTGACATATACAGTATAAACAAATATTGTAGGGAGATGGATGGGGTGATTGATGTTGACATATACAATATAATAAATATTGTAGGGGGATGGATGGGCTGATTGATGGTGATCCAGCGGCTTCTCCTGTGCAGAACTATGGCCTCATAACAGTCCTTCTCCATATTGTCTTTGACTGCCATAGTTTTCTAGGCTTCTCTATAAGGTAGTCTTTCATTGCATTCCTTCTTGGCAGTGACAATACTGGTCGGTGACTGTAGTCTTTGTTTCTGTAAAGAGAACTTGTGCCTATCTTCATGAGCTTCTGGTTGCACTGAAGCTCAATCTACCATATGCAGAGATGGTTTCTTGTTGCCGTGTTTGTAGAGGAAAATGGGTGTTTGACTTCTCACTTTCTCATCACATGGATCTTTGACTTCCTTGACTTCTCAATAGACACTTTCTCATCACATGGATTTTTGACTAACTTCACTTCTCAGTAGACACTTTGTCATCATTTGGCTCTTTGACTTTTCAATAGATACTTTGTCATCGTTTGGATCTTTGACTGCTCAATAGACACTTTGTCATCCTTTGTCTCTTTGACTCACTTGACTTCTCACATAATTACTTTGTCATCATTTGTCTCTTTGACTCACTTGACTTCTCACATAATTACTTTGTCATCATTTGTCTCTTTGACTCACTTGACTTCTCACATAATTACTTTGTCATCATTTGTCTCTTTGACTCACTTGACTTCTCACATAATTACTTTGTCATCATTTGTCTCTTTGACTCACTTGACTTCTCACATAATTACTTTGTCATCATTTGTCTCTTTGACTCACTTGACTTCTCACATAATTACTTTGTCATCATTTGGCTCTTTGACTCACTTGACTTCTCACATAATTACTTTGTCATCATTTGTCTCATTGACACCTCACATTATTACTTTGTCATCGTTTGGATCTTTGACTCACTTGACTTCTCAAATAATTACTTTGTCATCATTGTCTCTTTGACTCCTCACATAATTACTTTGTCATCATTTGACTCTTTGACTCACTTGACTTCTCACATAATTACTTTGCCATCATTTGTCTCTTTGCCTCCTCACATAATTATTTTGTCATCATTTGTCTCTTTGACTCATTTGATTTCTCGCATAATTACTTTGTCATCATTTGGCTCTTTGACTCACTTGACTTCTCACATAATTACTTTGCCATCATTTGTCTCTTTGCCTCCTCACATAATTATTTTGTCATCATTTGTCTCTTTGACTCATTTGATTTCTCGCATAATTACTTTGTCATCATTTGGCTCTTTGACTCACTTGACTTCTCAATATTCACCCCTTACCCAGGTGTGTCTTGTGTGATAATGGGTTGGGGGGGGGGGAAGAGGAGGTGGCTTCTCCTTTGATAAGCGGTACCCCTTACCATACCAACCCTGCATACTGAATCATATCAAGTCTGGGATTAATTTGAAACCTGGCTTTGCCTCAGAGGGGCGGTACTGCCACTGTTTGGGAGCACTGATTTAGATCTTATATCTGAAAAGAATAGACTTGTCATCAGGATCATACACACAAAGAATGCTTTAGTTATGTATGTCACAGCCACTGACAGATGTCCCTGGAAGCAGTGACCTGTTTGAAATCATGGTCTTGTCTGAAACCCTTAGTCAGCTTGTTTTTCTTTTGACAGTACAAGTTCATGACCTTTATTATCACTCAGCCATGGCTTGGGGTCATTAAATTTCACACTTCCTTGATCACATGGCCTCTTGATCTTGTTTCTCTTTGCCACAGTGATTCTCTAATGGACATTTTGTTACAGTGGTTTTCAGAAAGATACAGTTGGATTTAAATGTTGACTTGTTACCCTTGGGGATGTAATTTACAAGGGCCTCAGAAGTCAGGAAAGACTCTCCGAAAGCTAGTTGCATGTGCTGTACAGGACATCGCAATCAACAGCAGCATTGATTGTCTATTTGTAATTTACTAGGCAGTGTTAGTTCAGTAGTTTGCCATTGCTTTCTCAACGGCTAACACCTCATACCATTATAATCAACACAAAGCTGTCTGCTTACAAATCATGTGCAGTTAATTTTTAACTCTCGACTCGTTCATATTAACCATTGAAATAGTCCATAGGTCTCAACATTTTATATTTACAGAGCATAGGTCAAATAACAAACAAACCAAAACGTGGGGCCTTAATGCTGTGTCTAGTATATTGTGAACATTTAATGTGGTTACATGACTCACTTGACTTCTCAATAGACACATTATCCTATGACTCTTTGACTCACTTACACCTCAATAGTCACTTTGTCATCGAATGGCTTTGAGAGGTGTTTGTCTTCTCGATAAGACACTGTCATCAGTTGGCTTATTGTCTCATTTGGCTTCTTGTTACTCATGATTTGACAACACACGATCCTTTGATAGCACAGCTCTTTGGCACACGTCTCTGAGAAATGCAGCGCTTTAACACACACAGCTCCACTCTTTGACAACGCACACAACTTGGAAACTGCACCAAGTATTGAAATGGTGTATAGTTGCCTCTCTCTCTCTCCCCCCTCTCCCCTCTCTGGGTGGCTCTGTGGTAAGATCGTTTGACTCGTGCACTGAAGGGCATGAGTTCGTTATTGTGTCATTCAGACCACCGGTGCCACCCTCCTCCCCTCACCCGTGGGTCATCGCTGGAGATACAGGATTCGTGCCCTGTGCCACTCTATCCTGCATACGATTGCCATGCTGCAGACAGAGAGAGAGAGAGAGACCGAGCTAAATGGGACAAAACCCGGTGCAATGAATTTGATCTGACCGTCTTAAAACTATATACCGCTCTGTATAAAATACACTGTAAAATAAAACTCTGTTATCTACATATACTGCCTATAGTATAAACAAAACTTGTCATCTACTGCCTATAGTATAAACAAAACTTGTCATCTACTGCCTATAGTATAAACAAAACTTGTCATCTACTGCCTATAGTATAAACAAAACTTGTCATCTACTGCCTATAGTATAAACAAAACTTGTCATCTACTGCCTATGGTATCATCGGGGTAGGAATGGGGGTGGAGGGGTCCTTGGGCCTGAGGAAGTATGGCTGCCTGGTTAGTGCTGCCACCGCGAACTGTGCGGGTTAGGGTTTTCTTTATTCCCTCCACAGTAAATAAAAATCCACACTTTACCGAGGATTCGAACCCGGGTCTCGAAGGGGAGCTCGGCATCTTAGTTACTTGGCCGGGCGCTTCTCTGTATAAAAATACACAACTGTTTAAAAAAAAAAAAAACGTTTCAGAAAATGCGGGACTATAATCCCTGTGTGCACCGTGGCCCAAAAGCCGCCAGGCTTGCCAGCTTCACTGGAGCGTCTAGAGGACCAATTTAGTGTCAATAAATAATTCAGGTGTGTAGTTAATGAACGCGCAGCATCGTTTGACCCGTGACTGTTAGTTAATTCCAGGAAATCTCTTTTAAACTAGCTGTTGTTGGCTGAATGAGTCACACGAGTCAACTTTATTGAGTTATTGCTGTTGCTGTTGATTATCTTCTTCGTTGTCTCATCCTTCTTCTTCTTCTTCTTCTTCTTCTTCTTCTTCTTCTTCTTCTTCTTCTTCTTCTTCTTCTTCTTCTTCTTCTTCTTCTTCTTCTTCTGCTGCTGCTTCTCCTCCTCCTCCTCTTCTTATCCCTCCTCCTCGTTTTATCTCCCAATAGAGTTTGAGCCCTGAACTAAATTACATCAAGCCGCCTCTCTCTCTCTCTCTCTCTCTCTCTCTCTCTCTCTCTCTCTCTCTCTCTCTCTCTCTCTCTCTCTCTCTCTCTCTCTCTCTCTCACACACACACACACACACACACTCTCACTCTCTCTCTCTCTCACACTCTCTCTCTCTCTCTCTCTCTCTCTCTCTCTCTCTCTCTCTCTCTCTCTCTCTCTCTCTCTCTCTCTCTCTCGGGCTATCTCTGGCAGATCCTGTCATGTCCTTCCTATATAATTCATCTCTGTCTCTAAATCACCTCTCCCCGTGTTTTAGATTTCCCGCCATTTCTTTCACCCTGCGGATTTCTAGGCAGGGACTTTCTGGTTATGCTACTAACTTGTTCTCTTGTCGTGTGTCCTATATTATACCGTCATCTGTTCATCATCCCTCCATTCACTGGGATGTGTTTAGTTGTCTCTGTGAGCTCCACCTTGGTGATTCTGTCACAGGATTGTAGTCGTATTTTGCACAGACACCAGTTCATGGATGTTTTTTTTAGTTTACTAGCATTTCCGTTAGTTTTCCATAATGCCCACTACAGCACACTCCCGCTACTGTCTACTTACATACTTATCCCTACCCACTGCCTACTTTCTTTACTGTCTTCATAATGCCCACCTCTGCACACTGTCGCTACTGTCTACTTACATACTTATCCCTACCCACTGCCTACTTTCTTTACTGTCTTCATAATGCCTTACCCTGCTTACTCTCGCTACTGTCTACTTACATACTTATCCCTACCCACTGCCTACTTTCTTTATTGTCTTCATAATGCCCACTCCTGCACACTCCCGCTACTGTCTACTTACATACTTATCCCTATCCACTGCCTACTTTCTTTACTGTCTTCATAATGCGCCCACCCCCCATGCACACTCTCGCTACTGTCTACTTAGATACTTATGCCTACCCACTGCCTACTTTCTTTATTGTCTTCAAAATGCCCGCCCCTGCACACTCTAGTTTTTTTTTTTTTGCATATCCTTTACAGGACATCGCTGTCAACACCAGCATCTTTCAGCTGTATGTTGATTTCTTGGCAAGATTACGCTCAGTAGTTTGCCATTCTAGTTACTGTCTACTGAATACTTATCCCTACCCACTGCTACTCCCTACGTACATACCTACCAATGCTACTCTCTATGTACATACCTACCCACAGCCTCCTCCCAGTCAACCAGTGCATGTGGAGGCCAGCGTGGCCGACTGGATAAGATCGCTCGTTCTTGAACATCCGGTGTGCTGGTGCTGAGGTAAGGGGCTCAACTCCTACACTGGTTAGTCGGAATAAAATGTTGACTTCTCGTCCTTAACTTGGGAATGTAAATTACAAAAACCTCTGAAGTCGGAGTGGGTTCACCTGATGTCTAAGGGAACTTGTAATAGGGACAGCGAATCCACACGCAAAATCCAGTCCAGTGCTGCTAGCAGTAGCATGTGTGGACTACGCTTGAGTTGAAAGCGAGCAATCTCTCTCTCGCTCTCTCTCTCCCCCCCCCCCCCCCCCTCCACCCCTGGGCAAAAAAAATCACTACTTGCCAAACCTTCCACGCCGCCTTCCCCGCTCCCTCCCCACCTTCTCGTATACATATAACTGTACACAACCTCTGTATACATCCACGCATTCAAGACACACGCTAGCACACGACCACAACTAAGCCATGTTATATAATAACTTCTTGTCCCTTAACCTTTTCATAGCAGTAATTTTCTTTATTTGTTCGACAGGTCTGCAGGAATCCCTGTTTGCGCGGGAATATATAACGGGGCGGAGAGGTTTTTTTTTTTTAAAGTTTCATTGAAACAAGCTGAAATATTTGTCATTGGGGCTCCCTGTAAGAATGTTACTTCACTCGTGTAGGTTGCTTCTGGTCGCAAATTATTTATTAATGGTGCAGGTTGTTATTTCTGTAAGCGCCATGTGTCTTGCCTGGCTACAGGTGTCTGCCAGTTGTGTTTATTCTCACGTTTTGGATTTACTTTTCTCTTAGTATACCGCGAGACTTGAGTGGCTCACGTGTCTTCACATACTTACCGCTCCACTTGAAGGAGCTTCGGTAGTTGAAGCTTTGTAAGTTCGGATTGAGTGATGCGTACTCTGTTTCTGTAAAGTGGGCGTAGGACAGAAATATGATTGAGCTGTCATTGCTTACCTGTAGAGCCGCAGTGTAAGATGACAGGCGGGTCTTGAGCCCCAGGAATTAAGGTCGATTGGCTAGTGCAGTCGACGCGAACTGTGCAGGTTATAGGCAGACCAGATGAAATAATTAATTATTCTGCGCCCGAGAACAGGACACAATCCATTCATTACGCGACCACATTTATACACAATTCAAGATTGGAGATTGGAGAGTCAACCCATGGTTGGCGCCGCAGACAGTAAATCACATACTCCAAGACTACCCAAAATACAACATCTAGGCAAACCTTCTGGCCAGACAAACAACAATGGAAGATAAATAATTATGGAACATTATTTAAAAGTTAGTTGATTATCCTTTACAGGATGTCTCAGACAATTTAGCATTTTATTTTTTTTGGCTGTTTGTGATTTCTTGCCAAGTTTACGTTCAGTAGTTTGTCATTCATTGCTTTCTGAACGACCGGCACTCATACGATTGTATGAAACCCGACGCAAGTCGGTCTGCTTCCAAATCGCCGGTAGCTGTGTTTCAAACGCTGTAAGCAGGATTACGAATTGCGTCCGTAACCCCTAATGGACCATTGAGTGACGTAAATGACAGTGAGATTTATACACATTGCGAATAATAGACAATACATTTCAAGCGGACTAAAGAAGAATTCGTAAACAGTAAGAAGGCTTACGCGGAAGGGAGTTGGTCGCCTCATATCTTAATTACCTGATCTATTATATGTGAAGGCTTGTCTTCTGCTAATGCTCATCCATGGCTCTGTCGATGGGATTACGTTACATCAATCTAGGCGTGGCTATAGCTCACAGGTCAATCACCTCCCTTGAGCATGTACAGGGTGTTAAATCTCACTACACTTTGTATGTAGGTCACATTTGAAAAATGAAGTACATGACGTCATCGAAAAATGTGCTAAAATATTCATTAAATTGGTTACAGTAGTTACTGCTGTGGTCTAACCCTGTTTTGGGGAAGCTGGAAAGTACCAATGAAGTATTCATTATAACAGGTGCTGGGAATGTCCACCACGGGCTTCAAGACATGACTGTACACGTCTCTTCATATTGTCATATCCCTTCTGCAGCGTGTCTGTTGTTATTTCTGTGTGTATGGACCGCCATTCCGAAACACTGATTCAACCCCACAAAATATTTCTTCCGTTGATAAACGCAATTCTGCTTGGAGTGCGAAGAATTACTCCAGCGCTGCATATTGCTTCACGGTGGACTGTGGAGCACATTTTTTTGATGACGTCATTACTTCATTTTTAAAATGTGTATATTTATGTAAAGTTCACGTCCCGTGGCCGAAATCTAAATGGCAGGACCAGTGCACGCTTTTCACAATCTCGTATCCCGCCCGGGTTTGAAATCAGCTGGCGGTAATTTACAAGCAGATCGCCTGCGATCGGCCAGAAAGCAATGGCAAATTCATCATCATCATCATGTGCCGGGCCAATACGCATGGCCTCTAATGTCTCGCCATCTCACACGATCACCTGGGTCGTGGATCAGCTCTGTGATTTTGTCTCGATTATGCCGTGTAGCCAAGCCATCCAGGTAATTACCTCTCTGTCTTCCCCTTGTTCTTTCCCCTCCTCAATCTTGCCTGCTGTCACAAAGTTCTACAGTTTAATTCTCATAACGTGCTAGAAAATCGTGACTTACTATGTCAAATTTCTCTAATCAGTTTACGGTTTTCATTTGTAACTTGTAGGACTAATGTCAAATTACTAACGTAAAAAAATTGACTCGAAAATGACAAACAGCCCAACAATGCCGGGGCTGATTGCGATGTTCTGTAAAGGGCACGAAACAATCTTATTGTTTTACTTCCCTCGGACATATTTAATTGACAGTAACGGGCCCTTTTTACGCGTGGGTTGCTTTGTTTTCCTCGTAATAATTTACCCACGACAGACAACTTACCAGCTTACTCCTTGCCGTTCCCAGATCTGTACGGGTGTTGAGGTTCAAAACTTGCGCGCTGGACTTCTTTCGGGGAGAACCAGGTGTTTGATCCCCTCCCCTGGAGCGAAGGCCTATCAGTTGCGATCGCTGCTACAGTACCCTACCCGTTACTATCTCCCACACCTCTACTGCATTATCCAACTCCTTACTATCTCCCACACCTCTAATGCATTATCCAACTCGTTACTATCTCCCACACCTCTACTGCATTATCCAACTCCTTACTATCTCCCACACCTCTGCTAAAGTACCTACCCTTTACTATCTCCCACACCTCTATTATAGTACCTCACCCCTTTACTATCTCCCACACCTCTGCTACAGTACCCTACTCTTTTCTATCCCCAACTTGTTTGGCTACGCTACTTCTTCCAGATCTGGGGTTCTAAACCGCTCCCCGCACACCGCGACTCCTGATTGAATCAAATCACAATTGCGATAATGAATTACAACAGATGCACTCAAGATTGAATCAACCACAAATTCCAGGTGGGTATTTTAAGACCCTAACCAGTGAAAAGAAGTTGAACCAGACCCCTTTCCCAGCTGCCCTAGTGTCTTCTGGCATTCAGGCATGTCTTAGGTTCTTATTTACCGTGGGGTTAAACCACCGTTTATTGTACGGACATTCATGGCGTTAGGGCCCTGCAGAAGAATGCGTGGTAGGTGTAAATAGCATGGTTCGCCTCGCGGGGTCAGATTGCGAACATACCTCCAGCATTTACTCGACGAAGTGCTGGTGTAAGGACAGTACAGCGTCATTCCAATGAACATGTAAACACCTGGTTGTACTTACGTGTAATTTGTTACTGTTTCAGTGGTGTAATTTCTAGTAGGTTCTAGCATGGGGATTCCACAGGTGCGAATTGTGGGCTTTGCTAGATGGTGTCTGTGTGTGGATTAGGGTTTTCAAGTTTCAGTTGAGGTAATCAGAGTATTCGTATGACTTCTGAAGTTTACACGGATTTGTGTTTTTGTGACGGACGCGGCCGTGTTTCTGCGACGGGCGTGTGTTTGTATAAAGTAGATATTTTTTTTTTTCTTTCTGTGACGAGCTTGAGTTTTTCTGCTATAAACGTAGCCGTTTTATCTGTGACGAACATATCTATACATCTTTGATGGACATATCTATACATCTTTTATAGAAATATCTATACATCTGTGCTAGATATATATCTCTGTATCTGTGACGGACATATCTATACATCTGTGCTAGATATATATCTCTGTATATGTGACGGACATATCTATACACCTGTGCTAGATATATATCTCTGTATATGTGACGGACATATCTATACATCTGTGCTAGATATATCTCTGTATATGTGACGGACATATCTATACATCTGTGCTAGATATATATCTCTGTATCTGTGACGGACATGTCTATACATCTGTGCTAGATATATATCTCTGTATATGTGACGGACATATCTATACGACTGTGCTAGATATATCTCTGTATATGTGACGGACATATCTATACATCTGTGCTAGATATATCTCTGTATCTGTGACGGACATATCTATACATCTGTGCTAGATATATCTCTGTATATGTGACGGACATATCTATACATCTGTGCTAGATATATATCTCTGTATATGTGACGGACATATCTATACGACTGTGCTAGATATATCTCTGTATATGTGACGGACATATCTATACATCTGTGCTAGATATATCTCTGTATATGTGACGGACATATCTATACATCTGTGCTAGATATATATCTCTGTATATG
This sequence comes from Cepaea nemoralis, assembly GCA_014155875.1. Lineage (NCBI taxonomy): Eukaryota > Metazoa > Mollusca > Gastropoda > Stylommatophora > Helicidae > Cepaea > Cepaea nemoralis. Next base: position 30,383 of record JACEFZ010005162.1, on the reverse strand, counting down.
TGACGGACATATCTATACATCTGTGCTAGATATATATCTCTGTATCTGTGACGGACATATCTATACGACTGTGCTAGATATATCTCTGTATCTGTGACGGACATATCTATACGACTGTGCTAGATATATCTCTGTATCTGTGACGGACATATCTATACGACTGTGCTAGATATATCTCTGTATATGTGACGGACATATCTATACGACTGTGCTAGATATATCTCTGTATATGTGACGGACATATCTATACAACTGTGCTAGATATATCTCTGTATATGTGACGGACATATCTATACGACTGTGCTAGATATATCTCTGTATATGTGACGGACATATCTATACGACTGTGCTAGATATATCTCTGTATATGTGACGGACATATCTATACGACTGTGCTAGATATATCTCTGTATCTGTGACGGACATATCTATACATCTGTGCTAGATACATCTCTGTATCTGTGACGGACATATCTATACGACTGTGCTAGATATATCTCTGTATATGTAACGGACATATATATACGACTGTGCTAGATATATCTCTGTATCTGTGACGGACATATCTATACATCTGTGCTAGATATATCTCTTGTGACGGACATATCTATACATCTGTGCTAGATATATCTCTGTATCTGTGACGGACATATCTATACATCTGTGCTAGATATATCTCTGTATCTGTGACGGACATATCTATACATCTGTGCTAGATATATCTCTGTATCTGTGACGGACATATCTATACATCTGTGCTAGATATATCTCTGTATCTGTGACGGACATATCTATACATCTGTGCTAGATATATCTCTGTATATGTGACGGACATATCTATACGACTGTGCTAGATATATCTCTGTATCTGTGACGGACATATCTATACATCTGTGCTAGATATATCTCTGTATCTGTGACGGACATATCTATACGACTGTGCTAGATATATCTCTGTATATGTGACGGACATATCTATACGACTGTGCTAGATATATCTCTGTATATGTGACGGACATATCTATACGACTGTGCTAGATATATCTCTGTATATGTGACGGACATATCTATACAACTGTGCTAGATATATCTCTGTATATGTGACGGACATATCTATACATCTGTGCTAGATATATCTCTGTATCTGTGACGGACATATCTATACATCTGTGCTAGATATATCTCTGTATCTGTGACGGACATATCTATACATCTGTGCTAGATATATCTCTGTATATGTGACGGACATATGTATACGACTGTGCTAGATATATCTCTCTGTATATGTGACGGACATATCTGTTAGAAATATGGAGACCAGCCTATAGTACTGGAAGAGGGTACTCTACGCTACTCTTATGTAATTGTGTCTCGGGACATTATCTTTTAGGCTGGTTAAGTTAGTTGCATACCCTTTACATGACTGATAGATATATCCCTGTCTGTAGCGGAGATTTGTGTGTTTCTGTGACGACATATCTACGTTTCTGTGAATCTTGTTGTGATGGGTATCTATGTATCTGTGGCGAGCATATATTATATTTTCTATGAGGAGCATATTTATGTAACCGGATTCCATGTAACCAGATCGAGGATCCGTGTTGGACATGTCTAGGTTTATGTGACAAGCTTAGCTATGTATTGGTGTCAGACAAATCTATGTTTATGTGACAGACAAAGCTGTGTATTTGTGACGGACATATGTCACATATGTATCTGTGAGGGACATATTTATGTTTCTATGTCGAACATATTTGTTTCTGCATCTGTTACGTATGTATCTATATTTCTGTGACGAAAATGTCACGCATGCATCCTCACAAAAATGGAAAAATATGTTATACATATACATTGTGTAACGTAAAGAATTAATTGATGCAATTCAATAAGCTATTTCCTAAAATTGGCGTAAATACGATTGCACAAGTTTTCATATAGTTAATATTAAAATCAAGTGGCAATAAACATGATACTGTGAAAGAAGAGGGCACAGAAAAATATAAAATATGGAATAAACATGTTACCTGACGTGTATGCGCTCAGCTTTCCCTATATCTCTTTTTTTCTCTTTATTCTTACACGCACGCTCTCTCTCTCTCTCTCTCTCTCTCTCTCTCTCTCTCTCTCTCTCTCTCTCTCTCTCTCTCTCTCTCTCTCTCTCTCTCTCTCTCTCATTCTCACCCCCTTTTACTCTCTCACAGACAGACAGACACACACACGCGCTCGCGCACACACACTCACTCACTCACTCACTACTCACTCACTCACTACTCACTCACTCACTACTCACTCACTCACTCACTCTAACTGACACTCATACAGGCAGACAGACACAAACACTCACTCACTCACTCTCACTCAGATTAACTCTCTCACACTCGATCTCTCGTGTAAATTACAAGTGCCCCAGAAGTCAGAGTGGGTTCGCCTGATGGCGAGGTACACTGGTAGTAGGAAAAACTAATCCTCACACGCAAAAATCTGCCCATAACCAGGAGCACTTGTGTGTGGACTACGCTTGGGGTCAAAGAGAGTGAACGCTTTAAAAAAAAGGTGATGACTTCACTCTGTAGACCAGTGTTTCCCAACCTTTTTTGTGCTATGCCCCACCCAAGCCTTTCTAAAGTTCTTATGTCCCCCTCCACACCCCCCCCCCCCCCCCCCCCCCCCCACATACACATTATTTTTAATATTCAAAATATGAAATGTTCACTAAAGAAACTTGAATGATAGGTTATAGGAAGAAATCACTAGGAAATTATTGAGCAAACACAGTAAGATAATTTTCAAAACATATAATGGAGAACTACAATATACAAAACACTGATTAGACCAGTTATGCTGTATGGCTCTGAAACCAGGTGTACAACTAAAGAAGACGAAGCCTTGTTACAAACCTTTGAGAACAAAGTTTTAAGACGCATCTTTGGGCCCATTAGGGATACACAAAGTGGAGAGTGCAAAAGAAGAAGCAACAAAGACATTTATGATCTGTTTAAGTCCCCGCTAATCACTGGTATCATGAAGGCTAATAGACTGCAATGACTGGGGCATATAGAAAGAATGGAAGATAATAGGGAAGCAAAACTCGCTTACACTCAGGAAATAAATGACCGTAGACCCCGAGGTAGGCCAAAAAGACGGTGGAGAGATAATATACATACAGACCTACAAGCACTTGGAATCAGCGACTGGCAAGAGAAGGTCAGTCTCAAGTCTCCCCGTTTTGTTATATCCAGCCGATTTCTTCCATTTTCGAATTGCCCCCCTTAACAATCGAATTGCCCCCCTGTGGGGTTTGGGCCCCACGTTGGGAAACACTGCTGTAGACATTTATACGTAACGAATCCTGTCTGGAGATTTACGAAGCTTTTGTCATTGTGTATTGGTAAAAGATAATGTATTTATAACTTGTCGCTTGACTTCTCTACTCATCTTCGGCGGCTTGAGTAATTGGACGGTTGGTACATCAGATCTCCGTCATTTGACTGTTTTTATTTTTCTGTTAAGTCTTTTGACGGAGTTTTAAAAATGCCGTGGCCTATTCTCGATTTTGGGCGTTTTAATCGGCCTACACGTTTAAGTAGACTATGGCTCCTGCCCGGGAAGTGAAGCATTTCCCAGGGTCTGTATGCAAATTTCCGTATACGGCGACTTGTTAACAGGCGGGCATATTTCACTGTCTTATATGATGGTGAAACAGCTTTCTTTGGTCATGAAGAGAGGCATTGGAGAACTTCGTGACAACTAGAAAGATTGAGGGGAAGATTGACAGAGACAGACCAAGAGAAATGATGCTGGATGGGTTGAGACGGCGGCGTGGAGGACTATCATAAGCAGAAAACCAAAGACCGAGATTTGTGGAGAGTCATATACGGCTACGCTAGCTGACATGGAACTTGATGATGGTGGGGATCCTCGGTAGCGTGATGGCCAGACACTCGCCTGCCAACCCGAAAGTCGTGGATTCGGTCCGTAGCAGGGCGAATTCAGATATTTCAAAATTGACCTGGGTCGGCCCAGCCTAAACATGTGTACCAAGAATATCCGGGGCAGTCAAGGAGGACGGTGTGATACTGACCTCTCCGCCCATCGGTATATACAATTATGAGTCCAGTACCGGATGCCCGATGCGTCTTTCGGTGTGAATAGGGTCCTTTATTTTTACTTTCTTTACTTAACTGATTCAATGCCAATGGATAATATATAGCGACATGTGACCCCCTGTTTGAACAGAAGGAGGGTACACCGCCATACTGCGGTAATCGTGTTATTTGTTTTGTGTATCTTCCCCTGTTTATGTGCTCAGTGAAAAGAAATTTACGTTTTTGTTTGTGGTGCTCGCGCGCTTAGAACTCAAACGTAGTCCATACTCACTATTTCTAGTAGTGCTGGACTGAATTTTGCGTGTGGCTTAGCTTTATCTTATTAACAGTCTCCCTTGCCATCAGGCGGACCCACTCTGACTTCAGAGGTACTTGTAATTAACGTCCCCAAGTCAAGGGCGAGAGGTCAACATTTTAGTCCAACTGTCCGGTGTAGGGTTTGAACACTTTACCTCAGCATCAGCACACCGGATGTTTAAGAAAACGCGTTCTTATCCATTCGACCATGCTGACCTCGACATTTACATTATAATTCTTGTTCATTTGATTACGTTCTTTATCTGGCCCAAACTTAGTTTAGTTTGGCACTGAATCAGTTAAGCGATTGTATTGTTGTTTGTTTGTTTGTCCATCAAGAATGATGACGACCATTCATTTCATCCAGTGGGGTTGAAAGTATGGAACCGTGAGTTCTAAGATGGCTGATAAGGCCTATTTTGGCTCACAGTGTTCTTTGACAATGTGGGCAAAGAATGCTTGACGTTCCAGGAGGAGGATTTCCTGCAGTGGTTTTTCTGTCCAGCCTTTTATTCACAGCTCTTGCAGTCCTGTTTGCTTCACAAGTTACTGCACCCTTGCGTAATGACGTACGCCACGAATTTCGGTCTTTGGCAGCAGTCTCCCGGGTGTCATGATGAAGCGAAAGTGATCGTTAAAGCGCCCCTATTTTAATGTCAGCAAGCGGATTCCTGGCATAGATGACAGGCGTCAAGTGCGGTCGCGTGAAGACCACATGTGTGGTCGTGGTATGCTTGACAGCCATGCTTTCCTAGCTTGTACCCCCACGAACTGCGTGTTTGGGCATGGAAGTATGCAGGTGTTTCTAGATGGGTTATGGTAGTTTTTGTACAGATGCTGTCGTGGTGGTTTTTGTACAGATGCTGTCTTGGTGCTTTTTGTACAGATGCTTTCGTGGTGGTATTTGTACAGATGCTGTCGTGGTGGTTTTTGCACAGACGCTGACGTGGTGGCTTTTGTACAGATGCTGACGTGGTGGTTTTTGTACAGATGCTGACGTGGTGGCTTTTGTACAGATGCTGACGTGGTGGTTTTTTTAAAACATATGCTGTCTTGGTGGTTTTTGTACAGATGCTGACGTGGTTGCTTTTGTACAGATGCTAACGTAGTGGCTTTTGTACAGATGCTGACGTGGTGGTGTGAAGTGTTGAAACGTTGCATATGCTAGGTCACTTGGCGGTCATCAGTTTTTGGTCACATGAGAAAGAAAAAACTTCAACATGACGTAACAACCGGGGATATTTGTGGTCGGCTGAGGTCGCATTTGTGGAGAAGCATAATCGCGCACGTCAACCGGCAACGCACTTGATGATGATAAATTGTGAAAGGATATATCTATTATTGTTTTGGATTCCACGTTAAGCTTCTCCTTCGCTGTTCATTGTCGAGCGAGGGGGGGGGGGGGGAATAATACATCCCTCTCTGTTTACTACTTGTGTGGTAGATTTGAAACCCGAGTTGACCTTCGCTTGACCCAGGAAGCCATTGTTCGGAATTGCGGCGATGTTACTGGCCTGCTTCTTATACAAGGTCAGTTGAGGGCATATAGTTTTAATGGGGGAGTTGGCAAGTCATGCAAATATCCTTGCCCCTGTTTTTCTCTTCTGTGAGTGTAAATCAGTACCAATTAATTGATTCAGTCGTCAAATTTTAGTCTGACCTATGTCTGCACATTATCATTTCTTGAAAGACAGTAGAGTCGCGCTGTTCTCTGTCTGTTTGCAGGCCACTCAAATGTTAAGATCTCTACTGTGATATAGTGGTCCCTGTTTGGCGCAATCGAGATATGGTGCCGGATCCATCGTTCCCTGACCAGATGTCCGTGAGGGCTGATCAACACCAAGGACATTATTTCTTAAGCTATTTAATTGGTCAACGGGTCTTCCAGCAATTCACGTTTATAGACAGCATTCATGCGAATGTACTATGTTAAAGTTAGTTGCATTTCCTTAACAGGACGTAGCAGCCAACCCCAGCATATTGTGGCTCTTCGTGATTCCTGGACAAGTTTATGTTCAGTAGCTTATCATTGCTTTATGAACGACTGGCACCCATACCATTTCATAAAAACCAACGAAAGGCGGTCTGCTGACAAATCGCCTGCAGCTGTGTTTCGAACGCGGAATGCGGGATTACGAACTGCGCCATTAATACCTTCCTCGCAGAGCCGGCGATGTATCATGTGGTTGAAGGGATGTAAGAACTCATTGGTATTGCATTTCTCCAAGCCAAAACTTATCTAACAACAACATATATAGCCACACAAACAATATAGGAAACCCCCAGATTTGGCAGACCACAGTTCGGGTCTATTCGTATCATGATGAAGTAATTACAGATTAACCCCATGTCTGTGTGCTGGAGGTGAACAAACGCGGGTTTGAACTCATTGTCTTCCCTCTGTTGTGTCTCCACTATACAGTGGTCGAGAGGTTTGCGTGCTCTAATGACCCCAGGAGTTATACCGACAGTAGCGCGGATATTGATGGGGGTATTCCATGTCGGACAGGTCCAGGGATAGGAACCAGACGAAGAGAGACACAAATCTACTGCCTCGTGGATAGATGTGGACAGTTGAAGGCTGGGGAAAGCGAACATGAAAAAGATGCCTGTCTAAGTCGGATGTTCTAAGTCATTAGCTTGACGAAACATAGCAACACGATTCACTTTAAGATATCACGACCCCCGATGTCTGCGAAAGATGAACAGAGAGGTGTGACACATCCTACAGTTTATGGGTAGTATACAGGAATGATGCCCCACCTCATATCTTCATAGAACCACCCGTTTGATGATCATACGCCTGACCAGCTGGCAATAGGGCGTTAAGTTACGTGCTAACAAACAACTGTTTTCTTAACGCCTAAAGCGCGGCGCTGTTCAACCTGGGTAGGTTTATATCATGTGTGCTTGTGTGTAAGTGTGGGTGTCAGTCGCCATATGCATTTGTGTGCTGGTGAGGCTCAACCGTAAATCGGGAGATCTGTGGGCAGCTTCTCGCCTCATATGTGTGTGGTCTGTTCTGGCGGTCAGTCCGTCTTCGGCGAAGGAAATTTGGTTGATCCTATCAGTAATCATACGCTCATTGCTTGTCGCTACGCTTGTCTTAAAACTGAAAACAAAAGGAATGACGGAAGGGCTGTCTGCATTGCACGAGACTCCAGGCTAGTGAGTCGATACATACAGGGATAACTGGCCGTGGCAGCCTAACGTCCACTGCATCTGTGTCCGTCTTCCAGTCCTCTTGCCATGCTCGCCACTGGAACCAGATGGACACAGACGAGAGAGCGGGAACGACGGAGTTGCGCGACCACTACCTCGCTATATAAATCTAAAGCGCAAGTCATTCGTGCCTCATCAAAAGATGCAGTGAATGAATGGTCCTCGTCATTCATGACGGACGAACATCGTGTGTGGGTGTGTGTGTGTGTGTGTGTTTTTTTTTCTTTTTTCTACGCATTAAATATTTGTTGGAAAAGTCTGGGTGGATATTAGAGTTATGGTGACTGTATGAAAGGAGGTGGATGAGAACATATGTGAACATTATTCTTAGTTGCACGATTTATTGCCTGGCAGATTTCGCTGCATCTCGTCAGGTGCCTAGTGCAGAGTTATCTATTGTATGAAGTGAGTAGGTGAATAAGACTTCAGCTGAAACAACAACACATTTCTCAACACATAAATTGTGGCCATGACGTTAGCAAAGAAAAGAGTTTCGTAGACTAGTCGATGAACAATAATATTGTTGCTCCAATATAGTGAGGCGTTAGCAATTAGGCGATTCCTGTTAAATTTGAACTAACCAGGAGGATAACAAATGTTCCACATACGAACAATACCCGTGACTATGTGTTTTCATGTTTCAGCTAAAGTATTATTCATTTATTCAATTCATATGATATATAAGTCTGCAACATGCACCTGACGAGATTTGTTCTCAAAATTGTCTAATTTTTTTTTTTAAATCTAAAGCTACCGTTGATTTCCAACTCTCGCACCCATACGTTAGCACTGGAATCACACAAGAGTTGAAGATTTTAAGATTCGTGTGTTTGCTGAGTGTCTTTGACTTCCAGATGTTTGACAGTTTATTGAAGGCACCAGATGCCAGTGCGGTTCTAGATAATATTTCTGGCGTTGAGTCCCCTGTAGATGTCATTTTGCTTCCTAGGTATGTGAAGCTGTTGACTTTTTCAAGAACATGGTCGTTTAATTTGGTGTCGTCTGAACTGTTGGTAAGATCAATAGTTTTTGTTTTTGCAGTGCTAATTTGGAGACCAATTTGTCCTGAAACATTTTGGAGATGGTTTATTTTCTCTTTGGCATCTGGGTGTGTTGAATTTAAAAGCACTATGTCGTCGGCAAAGTCCAGGTCTTCAGAGAAATTTAGCAGGCAGTAAATCGTGCAGCATATTGTTTGCGGCTTCTGTATTTAAATTCACTAAGGGGCAATACATTGTTTTGAGTATTCTCCGTGGTGAAGGAGTTATGACCGCAATTCTTAATACCGCGTTCGAAACACAGTTGTGGCCGATTTGGCAGCAGACGGCCTTGCTTTGATTTTGTTTATAAAATGGTATGGATGCCGGTCGCTCAGAGAGCAGTGGCAAACTACTGAACGTAAACTTGCCAAGAGATCACAAACAGCAAAAATAAAATTCTGGGGTTGACTGCGATGTCTTGTAAAGGATATGTAACTAGCATAAAAATTGATGTCTCGAGAACAATAGCGTAAAGTACTCTTCCAGTACAAGAGGTTACCTCTCTCTCTCTCTCTCTCTCTCTCTCTCTCTCTCTCTCTCTCTCTCCTTCCCTCCCTCCCACCCCCACACCAATCTCCATTTCTAACAGATCAACCAGTAATCGATGGATGATTGGTTAACACTCTCCCAGAACATGAGCGCAGACGCATGCCAGGCTCATTCGACCGGGCAGCTGACAGCAATTTAAAGGTGAAACCGCTCACATAGGACCACGACCTAGCAGGCACGCGGTCTAGTTACCGCCCTACCGTGTCTCCCCCAAGACTCGTACGTAATATTAAAAAAATAATAATAGAAAAAGTCAAAGCAGAATGAAAGAAATTATGCTGGATGATCTAAGATAGTGGCAAAGGGGAATTTCAATAGAATTGATCCAGAATGCCAAGGACCAATATCTGTGCAGAAACATAAACAGCTACGCCATATGGCACAAGTGCTGGTCTCTTGAACGTCTAAACTGATTACATGCCATGGGATGATAAATCATCTTATTCAAACTTCCAGTAACTGCCATAGGCTTGTAAATCGAACAATAATTAAAATATAAATACAGTAGTTTTCCTTATGCAATCCCGTGTAAGTTTATATATAATACATGTCTGCTGCCATATTAACAACTTTTATGTCATAACTCCTATCTCCACACCCACACCCCTATCTCCAATTTTCCGCCATCCATGTTTGTTTGGTCCATATGTACTTTTGATTTGGCACTGAATATGTTGAGGCTCCATGGCCATATATTGCTAGCACCATTTGGCTTTACATCCACATTTGAATGTGACATCACTGCTCCTGGTAGATAGCGCTGAATTCGTGTGAAATGAGTTCCGCTTGATAAAGGATACGCCTTATATGGTCCATAATCCCACTTTGTGCAATTCTTCGTAGGTATCTATGTGTGACGCGTTTCTCTTCTCTTTTTAGATTCGTTTCATGGATTCATATATTTATATATTCTATTGGTGGCGTCCTTCGTCGTGCATATTATTCCGCAGCCCAATAAATAACGTATATGAAGAGCTGTTCTCTGTACAAGAAGAAACCAGGGGGGTAGTCCTCAGTGGCAGTTTCAAATGGCAGGTTATTAATTCTATGCCAGAAATGTGACACTGAGATTATTATCAGCGCTGAGATAGGTCTTTTGTTGCATGCTGGCTGGAAGCAAGTCATGGCAGATGTGTTCGTGAAATGGATCGTCCTGTTTCACTGCCATGGCTGTCTTGTTGCCTGCTTTCTTGGCGTTGTCTTGTTCTTGGCTGTTGTCTTGTTCTTGGCCGTTGTCTTGGCGGTATGGTGGTTTAAAGTCTTCCTCTTCTGCTGCTTATTCTGCTAATGCTGTTTATTCTAGTTCTGCTACTTTTTCACCTGCAGATTTGGCTTTCTCAGTTGCTAGTGTTTTTTCTGCTGCTTCTGGTGTTTGTTATTTTGCCAGTGTTTATTATGCTGCGATTGTTTATTCTGTTGTTTATTCTGTTGCTAGTATTTTTTCTGTTGCTTATGCTGTTTATTCTGCTGCTAATATTTCGTCTGCCCCAAGCAGACGACTGAAGAAAAGATCTGAGAAAGTTCTGTTAACCAAGCGAAGTTCATATATCTGCGAATTCACTCCTCGTATTACACCTGGACTTTTTAGTAATCTGGTGATTCTGTCCTGATGGCTGGTGACCGATCTTGTGCAGGCTGTTTAGTTCTAATCTATTTTCGAAAAGAGTCTCTACGCCAACCATATTCAAATAGATGCAATCTCCAGGCTATCTGATCCCCGGCACATAAGACATAGACTTACGACTCAGTCATTCACTGGAGTCACAAACAACAACATGCATTAATAACCGAGGTAAATATCTGTAACAAGCTATACAGCGGCTGTACCTACACCGCCGCCAGCAGACTTTCCCAGGCCATCCATCTTTTGTCTCCTACGTGACCGCCCGCCTCCATATTTACTTTTCTCGGGGTCACGTGTTATCAACTTTCCAGGTTGTCCCGGTGACCCACCAAGACAACCTGTCGTACACCATAAGCACATCTGTTCCCGCAGTTATCCCCGTTAACTCTTTCGGTCTGAAGCCAGGAGTGCTGTATGCGTGACCTCCTCCTCCTCCTTCTTCTTCTTCTTCTTCTTCTTCTTCTTCTTCTTCTTCTTCTTCTTCTTCTTCTTCTTCTTCTTCTTCTTCTTCTTCTTCTTCTTCTTCTACTTCTTCTCCTCTTCCTCCTCCTCTCCCATTTAAGCATAGGCCTTTAACCAATTGACGCCAAGTAATCCTGTCGTTTTGCTAAATCCAACAGCCCCCTCCTGTCCACACCGTATTATTCATTTCTCTAACAATTCTCCATGTGTGTATAGGTATCCTCCTATTTCATTTGTCATGTGGCTTCCACGGAAAGACCTTTCTACTTATACTATTATCAGTTTTCTCATTGTGTGTTCTAACCAGGGCCAGCGTCCTTTGCTCACCTCTGGATTCGCTGGATTCTGACGTGTTCTCCCCCTAGCCTCAACACTAGTCAGTATGTCATACTAGTTTTAGTCCTGCTATTCAGGTCTTAGCTGAATATGACTGAGCTACCATATGACAGTAGGCGGTACTTTTTGTTGTTGTTGCATATCCCTTACAGGACGCTGCAGTCAACTCAGCATTTTCCAGCTGCTGTTGGTGTACTAGACAAGATTACGCTCAGTAGTTTGCCATTGCTTTTTGGGTGACCGGCTCATATACCTCGTAAGTTACCAACACGGCGAGAACCGCTGCCGATTCTCGCGCATGTTACGTTACTCGCGATAATATACGGGATTACGGAAAAAGACTATTACGGTACTATCCCGCGGTACTACATGCTTTCTATTAGCGCAGAATGATGGACGGCGCTCGCGGAACCCAACATCCCACATTGGCCAACGGCTTCGTGCGGAGGAGCGCAATTGGGAGGGTACAAGTCTTATCCTAGTGCGAGGAAATGCAAACTAAAGACTAAATGTGTCTAGGATGGAAGCCGAGAGGCGGACAGTTAAGAGTTAGTTTGCTAATCCATCAGCTTCTATAGCTTGTATTGATCTAGACGTATTGGGGTTCAATTCGATTTGTAAAAAACTTTATTTAAAAAAAAAACCACATCTTGGGCCTCATTCAAACGGCTGTCGTTGCCTTGGTTGTACAGCAGAGCTGCGTTCTTGCGTCGTTAGGCCGACACACCCGACTTCTGCGGGTATTTGTTGACCGGGTTAACCTTCCCGGGAGACTAAAGTTTAATCACTGTCATGACATTTATCATACACGAATATTGAGGGTGTGGGTGTAATATTAAGTTGTTAGTGATATGACACTAACGACTTACCCACTGATTCAAAGACATGATAGGTGGAGCTATTCGTTATGTGTTGATTGTGAGTCTAAGTGTGTAATTATAACCATATTAGCATATAGAGTGGGGTCTGGTAAGAAATATTCGAATTTGTAGTCTCCGAACAACATGTGCTGGGAGGTAGAGTGTGGGTAGTAACTGAGGTATGGATTATTGTTGTTGTTGTTGTTGTGTTGTTGTTGTTGGCATACGCTCGCTTTTGATTCAAGCTTAGTACACGTGCTACTGCTCTGGACTGAGTCTTGTGTGTGGTTTAGCTTTCCCCTTTACCAGTGTCCCTCGCCATCAGGCGAAGCCACTCCGATTTCTGCTGGTTTACCCCTAGATCTAAAAGAGAAAAAAACAAACTCGGGCACCTTGTTATGTTTGATTGTCAAGTCTTAGTCAGATATGACTGAGCTACTGTATGACAGTAGACGGTGCTACCTACTTTCTGTTAGCGCCGAATGTTGGGGGACGCTCACCAAACCCGACACCCCATATTGTGCCATTGGAGAGCAATTGGGACGGTACGAACCTTATCATTGTGCGGCGAAATGCTACCGAAAGACTATATATGGCAGGGCAGGCCATAAGCCTTGTTTGGCAACTGGTCTAGGATCGAAGCTGCGACAGACGGACAGTTAGAAAACTGCTTTGCTGATCCGGCAGCTTTGACAGCTTGTCTTTTTGCTGACGTTTTGGTGTTACCTTTCCTCTGGAGTAAACTAGGCAGGCTAGATCATGCTGCACGAGCAACACACGGTCTCTACAATTCAGTCCATGCTGTGTGCTGTTTTTGAAGCTCTCTGTAACAAACTATCCTCTATCAAGATGGTCAGGTGCTAGTAATTTTATGAGGCCGGAACGACATGATAACCTAACGGTTAAGGAGAAATTCAATCCAAAAGAGATCTGTACCCGGGAAGCATGTCCAGCAGACGAGCGCACCCGCCAGTATACCACTTCGGCTCCCATCATGAATTAAAGAATGTCATTTGCAGAACGTCAAGTTGATTTACTAGACAGTTTTACGTTTGCCATTGCTTTCCAACTGACCGGTGTAGGAAACCATCCCACTACCCTGCTGCCGGCACATCGGAAGTTTAGGGGTGAGAAATTGTATCCGTTCGGCCACGCTGATATCGTTAGTGGATTAGTTATGTATTTTTGTAGTTGTATGGCGGCTTAGTTGAGCTTAACATGAAAAGTCAAAACATATGCAGCTACAGTTTACACCACCTGTTGCGAGCTGAAACACGTTATGTTCTGAAAATGAACAAACTGGTAAAATGACACACGTGGTATTCCATAGCATGGGTAGGTTATTGTCTTTTGTTCGGATACAGCTGTCTCTCTCTCTCTCTCTCTCTCTCTCTCTCTCTCTCTCTCTCTCTCTCTCTCTCTCTCTCTCCTCTCTCTATATATATATATATATATATATATATATATATATATATATATATATATATATATATATATATATATATATATATAGTTGCATGCATGGATTATGCATGTAAGTGTGTGTTAAATACATGCATACAGTAGTACATACAGGTCACGCGTCTTCTTTATGCTTTGTACGACGAAGTCTTTTCAGTCGCAACGTTGGCACATTGATCTCAATGAATGAATAACCAAACAGCGAGAAGTAGACGGTAAGCTTGAATAGAATACGATCACAAGCAATAAATGGACGTTGCGGACGAAGCCTTCGTCATCACACAAAGAACAAAAAAATTCAGTGTGTGTTTATTGTATGTGTGCTGATGAAGGCTTTGTCCGTAACGTCCATTTTATTGCTTGTGATCCTGTTCTAGTAATGCCTACCGTCTACTTCTTGTTGTTTGGTGAATATCCTTTTCATATAAAATGAAGAGTATCCTATACAATAAGTCACTATCATTGAATGTAAGAAAGAGAGTGCTGAAGTGCTATATAGAACCTGTTTTGCTGTAGGGCTGTGAATCTTGAAATGTAAATGAACAAGTTAGGAAGAACTTGGAAGCAACAGAGATGTGGTTCCTGAGACGAATGTTGCGAATTCCTTGGACTGCCAGAGTAACTAACAACGACTACTTGAAAGAGGCCAATGAAACTAGAAAATTATATACAATAATAAGAAAGAGACAAACAGCTTTGCTTTGGTCATGTGATGAGAAGAGAGGCATTGGAGATCATCGTGACAACTAGAAAGATCGAGGGAAAAGAAGCAGAAGCAGACCAAGAGAAATTTATGCTGGATGGATTGAGACGGTGCCATGGATGAATATCATGAGCAGAATTGATCCTGAAAACCAAAGACCGATATCTGTGGAAAGTCATGAACGCCTAGGCCAGCGCGCGTACGCACGCGCGTGTGCACACACACACACACACACACACACATATGTATATTGTGGACTGAACACCTGATTCGTTAAACCCGCGTGTATGATTCTCACATTTATCTCAGTACTGCCGCCCCCTTTCAATAAATACTTATAACTGTTTATTTTCCACCGCCCGTATGAGCTGAAGTCTTCCTTCCTTCCTGCCTTCCTTCCTTCCTGCCTTCCTTCCTTCCTTCCTTCCTTCCTTCCTTCCTTCCTTCCTTCCTTCCTTCCTTCCTTCCAGTTACCCCAGCTCATAGAAGTATCCATTCATAGACCACACAGTACGACGCAGGAAGGCCGACCACTCGCCAGTCTGCCTCGGCGTGTAGACGGATTATAACTTGAGCCATGTGTGTGACAGTTGTCGCTAGCTCGTCTGTGACATTTGTTTATGTATTTATTTATTCAATTGCAACAGTGTATCATATTTACCAGTTTTATATTTTGTCGCCTTGGCCCCTCCAGTTGTTGTGTACTCGTTTCCTCTGGAGGCCTATACAATTCCAGGCGGTGTAGTGCAGATTGGAATGACTAACTGTGAATTTATTAGCGTGTTTTAAATTGTGGAATACGTTAACTCATTCAGTGCCGAAGGATAATATATAACTAAATGTGACTTCCCATTTGGACAAAAGGACGATATATCGCCGTACTGTGGTCATCGTGTTTTTTGTTTTGTTTCGTGGTATCTTCAGCAGTTTTTATGCTCAGTGAATGGAGATTTACGTAACAGTACTTGTTCATTTGATCGTTACTATCGTCCGTTTTGTTTGGCATTGAATCAGTTAATTTTTTGGTGGTTCTGTTACTTAATATATCCGCTTTTAGACGTTATGTATTTCTATGGGGTGCTTATGTGGTTTGTTTTGTTTATTGTTTTTGTTTAGTGAGAGGGGAGGCCTGACATTGGGATGCTTGTCTGTACAGGGCTAATGAAAGTCGGACATTATAAATGACTTTAAGAAACGGTGTTCTGTGATCATATAGTAAGATGAGATTCATTGGAGAATATCACGACGTCAGATGGTAGAGGCAGACTGAGAGGAATAATGTTGGGTGGACTAAGACGGTGGCATGGAGGGATATTGTCAATGCAATAGACCCAGAGCACCACGGACCTACATCTGTGGAGAGACACGGACGCCTACGCCATTGGGCGTAGCAAATGCCCGCCTCAGGCTTAGAAGTTGTCGAGTTCTAATACCACAGTAGGAAAGGCTGGAAATCTGTGGACAAGAACCGTTGGGTTTGAATGATGTCACATGACTCCTGACCTCTGGGCTACCAGTAGCATCGTGTACCTTACCTTCTGTGATGAGGGCGAGAGACAGGTGATCCCGGATGCAAGTAGCGCACATCAGTTGGACACCGCCAACGTCGTATGGACGTAACTCTGACTGAGTCAAGGGTCAGCATCATAGCACGCGGGACATCCTCATACGTGTTCCGCCCTTTTCTTTAAGCTATTAAGTGGCATGGGATGATCAATCGTCTGAGGCGACCTCCTGTATCTGCCGGGGGCTTATATATCGTTATCATTGCGCTATAATACAACATGTCTGCGACCATATTACCAACTTTACAGTCAAAGCTGTGACACACCCCCTACTTCCCATTTCCCGCCATTCATTTCTGTCTGGTCCACATCTACTTTTTGTTTAGCCCTGAATTAGTTATCAGCCCGTGAAGAATCCTGATACTAATGGTACCAATTGCAGTCTGGTTGCGTGTGCCTCAGGTCTTTCTTGGGGTGTCCTGGTATCGGCCAGGTACTGTAGTCACTCCCTGCCACCAGTCCCTCCAGCCTATGATGATTAGTTAATAAGGAAGAACATTATCTCATCTCGTTCCTCTTGTACCTTGCGGTGACAGCGGGAGACTGCCCGTTTATGGGCTTCATATATCGAGATTCCCCATGGACTCTGTACTTCTTTCTGTCCATCTTTTACGTGGTCGACCTCTTCATCTGCTTCCGTTTGGTCTGTACATCATTGCTTGTTGGGGGTATACTGTCATTTAAAAAAACTGTCATTTACTGCCAATATAGTATCTTGCGGTGTATGGCAGAGGGGTCTTTGAGCCTGAGGAATAAAGGCCGCCTGGCTAGTGCAGTCGCCGCGAACTGTGCAGGTTAGGATTTTAATTTTGCCCCCGACAGAAAAAAATCCCACACCTTACCGAGGGATCGAACCCGGGTCTCCCGAATGAGAGTCCGACGTTCTAGCCGCTCGGCCAGCCGCTCCTCTGTTGGGGTATACTGTCAGTTGGTAATCTAGTTGTGTGGCCAAACCATTTAACCTACCTACCGTATTTCCCACAAAGAGAACTTTTAAAACCACACAGTGTGTCTTGGAGACAACACTGTAGATCATGCGTTATTACATAGACAAAGAAGAATCTGATTTCATTAGTTTTGTGTTTGAATTGTACAAAATTGGAACTCCTAGCTGCGGATTTAAAGGAATTTTGTGTGTGCGTGGGGTACCGTTATCATCCGCTGTTTCCTTGATTTAATGTGTTCGTTTCACTTTGTTTAATGTTCGGGCATGATTTTCGTTTATAATTGACGTGTTTACCTTTAGTTTAATGCATGTGGTTTTTTTTTTAAAGCATGTGGTTCGTCGTTTGATTCCGATATTTCTATACACTTAATTCTTATCATAAAAAATATATAACTCAGCGCGTGCGATTTTTGTTTGAATGTGTCAAGTTCTAATATAGTTTGTGTGATCTGTCTGGTCTAACAAATACATAGTCAGACCTGAGTTATGAAGACGTGCACGACCAAACACGAGAGGTACATCGGGAAAACGAGGTGCCTCGTCAACCAACACAGAACTGGCGCGGCCAGACGCGAGAGGTACATCGGGAAAACTAGGTGCCTCGTCAACCAACACAGAACTGGCACGGCCAGATACGAGAGGTACATCGGGAAAACGAGGTGCCTCGTCAACCAATACAGATCTGGCACTATTAGCCACCTGACGCTGATGCATATGCTGGGGGGAGGATCTGAGCACCTATGGACCTGTCCGGTGCAATTAAGATACCCCAGCTGATAACTGATAATGAAGACGTGAGAGAGGTTGCAGCACTTGGGAACGTAAATTAAAAGTACATCTGAGGTAGGAGTGAGTTCGCCTGATGGCGAGGGACACTGGTAACAGGGAAAACTAATCCACACGCAAAATTAAGTTGAGTACAAAGCGAGCGAGCGCCAAAACACAAATTTGGTTTACGATAGAGAGACATATCTGAAGGATGCAGCTCTTGAGAGTACAGACCACATGATGCTGTTGATGAGTACTAATCAAGTAACCGGAATACTTGATGGCCTCAGGTTTTCCCCTGTTGTCAGTTCATTGTTTTAAATAGAAGCACATTGTTTCCTCGGCTGGTGGTGTTCCGCTAACGCACATTGCCAGGGCTGGCCATTGTTTCGGTCACAGGGGGCTAGGTTTCCCAGCTGTATTGTTTGCGCTGGAGCTGGTTCATGTCATTGTTTTGTGTTCGGATAGTGGATGGCTTGTTTCTCATGGGTTCAACGTGTTAGGGATTTGATGCTGTTATGGCTGTGGTTGTCTCTCTCTCTCTCTCTCTCTCTCTCTCTCTCTCTCTCTCTCTCTCTCTCTCTCTCTCTCTCTCTGAATATGCCTCTCTCTGTATTGTCTTTTTTTGTATATATCTCTGTATCTCTCTCTGTATATGTCTATCTCCGTATATGTCTCTTTCCATCTGTGTGTGTGTGTATATATATATATATATATATATATATATATATATATATATATATATAATATATATATATATATATATATATATATATATATTTCTGTATTTCTCTGAATATATCTGTCTCTCTGTATAAGGGACAAACAGAGACGCACACTCACTAATTCTCTCACTCACACTCACAGAAGAAGGGCAGAATGTCGGACGGGCCAGCGTGCCCAATTCTTAACCCTTTGAAAATAAAGATTGTTTGTCTGTCACTCTGTATGTCTCTCTCTGTATATGTCTCTCTCTCTCTCTCTCTCTCTCTCTCTCTCTCTCTCTCTCGCTGTATGTGTCTCTGTATGTGTCTCTCTCTGTATATGTCTCCCTCTGTATCTCTCTCTCTCTCTCTCTCGCTGTATGTGTCTCACTCTGTGTATATATATATATATATATATATATATATATATATATATATATATATATATATATATATATATATATATATATATATATATATAAAATCTTCTCGCTGTATATGTCTCTCTATCTCTGTATATGTCTCTCTGTATGTCTCATAAAGTTCGTTCGTTCGTTCTCTCTGTTTATATATCTCTCTCTCTCTCTCTGTCTGTATATGTCTCTCTCTCTCTGTGCATCTCTCTCTCTCTCTCTCTCTCTCTCTCTCTCTCTCTCTCTCTATCTATCTATCGCGCACAGTATACGCTCTGACGTACGCACAAGCACGCATTGACGTAACGCACGCAATATGCTAGTGAGTTTGTAAAAGACTAAAGCGCATAACGGTCTAGACCAGGGTCCACCGGTAGTCATGTTGCGGCCCGCGGAGTGGGAAACGACGATGTGGTCGAAGCTGTAGTACGCTTGTTTGTTTACTTTGATTTAACAAAATAATTAGGTGCATGGCCCGGCAGGAAATATTATTTCTGAAATTTGGCCCGCCTGCTGAAAAGGTTGGTAACCCCTGGTCTAGATACTTGGTTTGAGGCACTCACCTGAGGGATATGGCTGAACGTCTCTAAGTCAAATCTCCCGGATGTGAGGGCCTGACCGCTACCCACCTCCTACTCTTGGAGGTTTGATGCTGAGCCGGTAGCATCTGCAGCCTGCCTGGAGAATTCTAACTCCAGTTCTAATCCACATACTTTCGTCTGTAAAGACAGCAAGGTGCCGCATACAACTGCAGGTCTGTTTGCACGCCGTTGTAATATCGCATATTGTCTGTTGGTTTCATACACGCGGCCCTATGTCGTTGGAATGTGTTCTTTTGTTTCTTCTTCTTCTTCTTCTTCTTCTTCTTCTTCTTCTTCTTCTTCTTCTTCTTCTTCTTCTTCTTCTTCTTCTTCTTCTTCTTCTTCTTCTTCTTCTTCTTCTTCCTCCTCCTCCTCCTCCTCCTCCTCCTCCCTCTCCGTCCTCTTTCGCGTAACACATTCCCCCACGTCTGTTGTTGCAGAATAAAGTACACTCTTTCGCGTCTCTTCTTACATAATCGCATGATCATTTGCGACCATTGTTACAGTTGTGCAGGCTGTCTGCGGTGTCTGGACTCGCTCAAGAAAACCGCGTTCTTTCTTTTCTGGTATTTCCAAATATAAAATTTCGCCCGCTGTTTTACATCCACAATACCAAACGATATTCTTTATATATTTATTGTTATAATTTTTTCTTTTTTTAAAAAAAAGTTTTGAGTTGACGTGATTTTTTTACATTTTTGTACCAGCGTAAGAAGAATTTTATATTTCATAACCGAGTAATTACGATTCTTCACACTTATAATTGGCGGTCTCCGTGGCGAAGAGATTTTTATATACTTCGTTCATAATCCCGTATACCCGCGTTCGAAACACAGCTGCGCTTGATTTGGCAGCAAAACATATAACCTTACATAGATTGTATACGTAAATAGCATGCCCTGTTTCGTCGTAATAACACACGATGTGTTGACACATTGGAAACTTTACAACTGTTTTGAAAGTAACACTCTGTGCATCTACTCCTACCGTATCTGCACGAAAATAATCCATTTGTGTTTTGTGAAGCATTTGTTATATGCCGTGTGCAGTTTTCGCTCTTCTTTGTTTATCTCGGGTTGTCCTTATTAAATTCTGTAAGTGAATCTTGGGTTTTGCCGGTTTTGTGGCGTAGGCGTTACGGACGCAAATCGCAATCCCGCATATCGTGTTCGAAACAACTGCTGGAGATTTGGTATCAGACCGCCTTGCGTTGGTTTTCATACAATGGTATGAGTGCCGATAGTTCAGACAGCAGTGTCAAATTACTGAGCATAAACTTGCCAAGGAATCAAAACAGCCAACAAAAAAAATCAAAAATCTGGGGTTGACTGCGGCGACCTGTAAAGCATATGCAATCAACATTTTTGTTGATCATTGTGGGGGACAGATGAATCAGTGTCTGTTAAGTGTTTCATTTCTACACTAAAGAAACTTATGATATTTTGTATTCAGGATTGTTTCTGTGTTAATTTTCATGTGTAATTGTGATTACATACGCCTGTGAGACCTGGACACTTACTAAACAAGCTGAACTGCGCATAAATGCCTTTGAATATAAATGTTATAGACGAGTTCTAAGAATATCTTGGGTAAAGAAAAGAACACATGCATCGGTACTTCAAGAGCTGAGTATTGAAGAAGGTTGGCTATTAAGGACAATAAAACAAAGAAAATTGAAATATTTTGGTCACTTAAAACGTCATGAAAGTTTGGAGAGAACAATAATGGAGGGGTATATGCCTGGGAAGAGAGGTAGAGGAAGGCCAAAGAGAAGATGGGTGCAGGATGTGGCGGATGATCTCCAGATTGGTGTATCGGACGCGGGACATCTTGCTTATCATCGAGAGGTTTTCCGGTAGGTTGTTATGGGAGCGAGGTTCTGCAAAGGACATGCTACTGAATGATTGAATGAATTGTGATTAGGCTCTTAGCGAGGCAGCCAGTGACAGTGTGGTTAGAGTGGCCGGCGTATTTCTCCGTGTTCTCAGGTCTTTCAAATATGATGGTGCTAACACATCGCGCAGTCACGGCAGGTTCCTATGCCAGAAGCACAGGGATGAAGAGTTAACATTCGCAGGCTTCAGTTTGGGATTCACAGGCAACCAACCAGTCGCAACAAAATAACTAGCCAACCAGTCGCAATTACATAAACAACCAGCCAATCACAACCAAATAACCAACCAACCAATCAATCAAAACCAACTAACCGACCAGTCAGCCAGTCACAACCAACCAATCAAAATCAACTAACCAACCAGCCAGCCGATCATAACCTACCAACCATACCCAGTTTACCAAATATGTTTGGCTTTACCAGCCAACACTCGTCACCGCCATGGGTCGTAGTTATTAAGCCTTTTTGAAGCACAATGTACCAAACTATCGTCTGTCAAGACGGAAAGGTGCCAATGAATGATGATGAATGAATGATATGCTTGTCATACTCTTAAACGTTAGTTACATATCCTTGTACAGGTTGTCGTATTCAACCCCAGCACTTCTCTTACTGTATGTGATTCACTGCAGTTTCTACGTTCAGTAGTTTATGATTACTTTCTAAACGACCGACGTTTAACCCATCGAAATCAATGCAACACCATCTGTTTCCAAATCATCAGCAGTCTTTATGTCGGGAAGTTGTGAGACGCGTTCCCAGCCTGTAAGCCATAGTACCGACACCACCACCTTTATGTGCCATGGGGAAGGTGGGCGGTCTTTTCTCCATCCACTCGATCACCAGAATCGTGGATCAGCTCTATGTTTTTGTCTCGACCATGCCACAAGGCCAAGCCATCCGGGTACTTGTTTCTAGGTCTTCCCCTTGGTCTGTTCCCTTCGATCTTACCAGTTGTCACCAAGTTCTCCAATTCATTTCTTCTCATAACATATACCGACATATTTGTATAAAATTATAGGTAACTCTCTACATAAGTTCCACTGTGGCTTATTTAAGTTGTGTGTACCGTCTATGAAAGTATATTCCTAGTTGCCCATACATGTAGGGGAGACCAACAGAGAAACATGAAGGATCGGCAATACGGGGTTACCTCCACCTTCTATTGTAAACTATTCATGGCTCCCCGGTTGATTATGTTCAGTTGATATAATGTAGGTCAGGCGTAGCGACACAGTTAACTCTAGTTTACACGGTTGCCAGATGGCCAGCAGACCTACCTGCTGGCCTGGTAGTTGTGTAGTCAAATCTCCATCCATGTTGCAATAATAAAAAAATAAAAATATTGACTTGGGTTCCTAGATCTATTCAGACTAAAATCGGTAACAGGAAATGGGCTAAATAAATACGGGACTGGCACCATATGCCCAGTTCACCTTAATGACCATTTTATTTATTACCTATTGAACACTACCAATACCGGCCTTGTGGCAAAGGGAACACAATTCGTAATCCCGCATAGTAAAAATATGAATAACATTGGGTGGAACTGCGGTAAAGCTGTGAAAATGTGTACAATGACACAAAGTAGTGCAGCTTTACATAACAGAATTACGACACATACAGGACGTTGCGGCGATTAGCCTTCTTCAGCAAACAAACACATTCACAAACACAACATATAGTCAAGGGGATCTCCTGTAGCGCTTTCTAAACTCAGCTGCAGACTTTTTTGGGAGAGGATCACTTTTTTCATACAATGGTGTGAGTTCCGGTCGTTCAGAAAGCAGTGGCAAACTACTGAACGGGTAAACTTGCTAAGACATCACAAGAAGCCTGCAAATTCTGAGGTTGACTGCGACGACCTGTAAAGGATATGCAACTACCTAAAACACTGCCAACGGTTTAGTTTAAATTTATAATAAAGAGAAGGGCCACGACAGCGTAGTGGTTAGTGCCCGGGTTCAATATAAAACAGTGACACAATGATGTTTTCCGACCCTCATGGCCTTGTCGTTGACCCGGCCTTATAAAATGGGCCCAGAAACAATCGAGTTTTGTAAGTATTGTGTGTAAAGATGTAAAGAAACGGCAGTGAGGTTGAGTAGATCTTCGCTTATTGCCCCTTTCATTATGGCCGGCCGAAGTTTCTCCATCTCTGGCCATTTCTCCGGCCTGATAAACCCTCATGTTCCAGGTGTCTGCAGTGCCCTGTTGTCCATCTCCGTTCTGGTTAACCCCTGGCTCATTTCTCAGTTACAGCTATGTCGAATCCGCTGTGACGTGTAATAAGGCTAAAGTATGTCGGTTTTCATGAAGTAATGCTGTGTATGGACTACGTGTTTACTCTCGATTTTTCAAGTTCTTGTAGAATTTCAGCGTTTGTATCATTCTTGGTACACAATAAGGACCACTGAAATAGCATAGGAAATATATTAACAGGTACTGATAGGCTGTCTTAGAAGTAGAAGAAAGATATAGAGATACGAAAACACGCCATTAAAATGTGGAAGTTGGATGGGAGTCAGCGTGGCCAAATGGATAGAGCGGTCGTTCTAAATCATCCGGTGTGCTGATACCGAAGTAGCTGTTTTTAACCCCTACACCGGTCGGTTGGACTAAGATGTTGACCACTCGTACTCGACTTGGGGACGTATGTTACAAGTACCTCTGAAGTCGGAGTGAGTTCGCCTGGGATGGCGAGGGACACTGGTAGTAAGGAAAGCTAATCCACATTTAGAAATGAGTCCAGAGCACTAGAGGTAGTGGCAGGTGTATGGACTAAGCTTGAGTTAAAAGTGCGAGAATGCAACGCGCTCGCGCGCACGCACACACACACACACACACACACACACACACACACACACACACACACACACACAAAGATAGAAGGACGCTAAAGTGTGGTTTTTTGTTTCTTTTTTGCATATCCTTTACAGGACATCGCTGTCAACACCACCATCTTTCAGCTGTATGTTGATTTCTTGGCAAGATTGCGCTCAGTAGTTTGTCATTGCTTTCTGAGCGGCCGGCTCACATACCCCGTAAGTTCTCACCGTCATCACGTTACCCACGAGAGTATACGAGATTACGGAGAAAAGTCATAACCTCTAAGCCACGAAGCCGGCTAAAAGTGTGGTTACCGGGATTAAAATCCGCCGCTTGCAAATAACAACAGCCCCTCGATGAAGGAATAAGTGGTTTTTGACCTAAGACCAACTAGTCACCCATGAAGAGTTATTAGCCAGGACTGTCACCCTCCATTTGTTGTCTTGTGTTCTTTAACTCTGTTTATTTTGTCTACGTCTGTCACATCCGATCAATATATGTGTATCTATTTCTCTTGTTATATACACGTTGAAGTTACAGGTATCTCCAGTCTCCGTTGTAGCTAATTAGTCTTGTTCCAGTGGATTGCATTTGGTCTAATATTAACATCACCAATACCCTCGCCTTATACGGTAACGTATTAATGTTGTCCAAAATTGATTAAATTGTTGTCTAATATTAACTTTACCTGCTTCCTCGCCGTGTACAT
The DNA here is from genome assembly GCA_014155875.1 of Cepaea nemoralis. Taxonomy (NCBI): domain Eukaryota; kingdom Metazoa; phylum Mollusca; class Gastropoda; order Stylommatophora; family Helicidae; genus Cepaea; species Cepaea nemoralis. Next base: position 5,314 of record JACEFZ010005162.1, on the reverse strand, counting down.
CAGCGGATGAATGTTGTCCCAATGGATTTTATGTTGTCTAATACTAACATTACAGTAACTTTCTATTGTTATCCCAGTGTCGTTTAATATTAACATTATCAATATCTTTACCGTGTATAATAGTATATTAATATTATCCCTGTGGATTGTATTATTGTCTAATATTAACATTACAGGTATTCGCCGTTAACAGTAGCTTATTCATGTTGTCCCAAGCGTACATAACCAGTATTTTCATCGTATTCAGTAGCCCACCAACCGTGTCCCGGTGTATTATGATGTAGGCTGGTGTTAAAGTTAACTTACCTTTACCGCATAGAGCAGAGTTAACTACGCCATAATGGATTAATTCTAAACATGTTATGTTCGCTAAAATTGACAGTACAGTTATATCAACGTCTAGTGTGGATTATATTCTAATCTAGTATTTGCGTCAAGGTTATATTCACCGCATAGAGTAGACTGTTTAACTACTCCACAATAGATTATCCGCAATGTGTTACGTTCTGTACGATTGACAATACAATTATATCCACATCTAGGGTTGGCTATGAGCGTTGCCAATGTGGATTATATTCTTAGAGATGTCATTACTATCTTCACCACATGGAGTAGATTGTTAACTACGCCACAATAGATTATTCTCAACATGTTTAGTTCTCTACAATTATATATACATCAAGTGTGGCCTAGCAGCGTTCTCATTGTGGCTAATATTCTAGAAATGTTTTTACGTCATAGTTACCTTCACTAGACTGTTGACTAGACCATAATGGATTATTCTTCAATGTGTCATGTTGATTAGACCATAATGGATTATTCTCAATGTGTCATGTTGACTAGACCATAATGGATTATTCTCAATGTGTCATGTTGACTAGACCAGTAATGGATTGATTCTTAATGTGTCATGTTGACTAGACCATAATGGATTATTCTCAATTGTGTTGAAGTTATAATTATATCTAGTTTGGACTAGCAGCATTGTCTATTTTGGATTATATTCTAAACATGTATTTACGTCATAGATATCGTCACCGCATAGACTGTTAACTACACCACAACGGAACATCGTTTTATGCGCACTAAGATTGACGATACAATTATATCATCTAGCAGCGTTGTCATTATGGATTATATTCTAGACATATTTACGTCACAGTTACCGCCACGGCACGGAGTAGACCGGTGACCACACCACAGTGGATTATTATGATTGTTTTATGTGCACTAAGATCCACGTTACAATTATAAGCACGCCCAGCGTGAACTATCATTGTTGTCATTAAGGGTTAGTATTCCAGACTAGAATTTATTCCACAGATATCTTCACCGTATGGATTAGGTTTAATTCACCGTTATGGACTGCTTGTGATTGACATTATAGACTTGAATTGACCTTATCTGATAAATCGGCAGAACAAGTTAGTATCGCCACTCTACAGTGAACAATACTACTAATGACACTATACACTGATTATTTCCACTTTATATTATAGATTATAAACTATAATGGCGCGGACAGTGAATTGTCTCCACTTTATTAGGAAACAACTGTTTTTGTGTGTGTGCTGTATAGAATATGATAGCAGTTGGCTGGCCGAAAGGATAAGAGATGTTCTAGCTCTTAAACTTCCGATGCGCTGATGACGGGGTAGCAGGCCGATGTATCTCTCACACCGGTCAATTGGACTTCCACGTTGACGTTTCATTCAGAAGGCAATGGCAAGCCACTAAAGCGTAACATTTTCTAGAGAATTAAACTGGGGTTGGGGTTGACGCGACGTCCTGCAAAGGACATTAGCATTTTATAAATATATAAAATAGGATAGAATGGAAGACAAAGTGCAGAACAGTGTTAGAAAAGAACGATTAGTAACCGGTTGTGGGTGAATTTCGGTAAAGTGGAACCGGTGATTTTCTGTCGTTTGGGTTGTGATAAGGAGGACAGGGAAGACCATCACACGTTCGCTAGAGGCAGAACTAAGGCCATGGAAGATTTGGATGAAGTGTTCGAGTCATTTGATGAGGTCGTCCAGGAATTGTGGTCGTCCCCGCTGATGGACCATAGGTCGCCCTTTGAGGATTATAAGGATCTGTACGAGGATATACGTTCCGGGAACAGAACGGGATGCTGGTCTTCAAGTTCCCGGCCAACACCAGTGAGTAATTTGTGTTGTTTGTGCGGTGGCTTGTGTGGTTATGTGATGAATAGTGTGGTTATGTGGTGGATGGTGAGGTTATTTGTAAGCTTGTGAGGTTATGTGATGGATATTGAGGTTATGTGGTGACTTGTCAAGTTATGTGGTGGTTTGTGAGGTTATGTTGTGGTTTGTGATGTTATGTGATGGATGATGAGGTTATCTGGTGGCTTGTGAGGTTATGTGGTGGATGGTGAGTTTATTTGGTGGTTTGTGAGGTTATGTGGTGGATGGTGACTTTATTTGGTGGTTTGTGAGGTTATGTGGTGGTTGGTGGGTTGTGTGGTTATTTATGGATGATGAGGTTATGTGGTTGATGGTGTGGTTATTTAGTGGCTTGTGAGGTTATGTCGTGGATTGTGAGGTTATGTGGCGACTTGTCAAGTTATGTGGTGGTTTGTGAGGTTATGTGATGGATGGTGAGGTTATCTGGTGGCTTGTCAAGTTATGTGGGTGCTTGTGAGATTATGTGGTGGATGGTGAGGCTATGTGGTGGTTTGTCAAGTTATATGGGTGCTTGTTAGATTATGTGGGTGCCTGTGAGGTTATGTGGGTGCTTGTGAGGTTATGTGGTGGCTTGTCAAGTTATGTGGTGGCTTGTGAGGTTATGTGGTGGATGGTGAGGCTATGTGGTGGCTTGTCAAGTTATATGGTGGCTTGTGAGGTTATGTGCTGGATGGTGAGGGTATGTGGTGGCTTGTCAAGTTATGTGGTGGCTTGTGAGGTTTTGTGGTGACTTGTCAAGTTATGTGGTGACTTGTGAGGTTATGTGGTGGATAGTGATGTGTGGTGCAGTTATGTGGTGGATAGTGAGATTATGTGTGGTGTGGTTATGTGGTGGGTAGTGATGTTATGTGGTGAATAGTGAAGTTATGTGGTGGATGGTGAAGTTATGTGGTGTTTACATTACATTGGCACCTTTCCGTCTTGACAGACGATAGTTTGATACATTGTGCTTCAAAAAGGCTTAATAACTGTCATATGGCAATAACTACGATCCATGGCGGTGGCGAGTGTGGCTGGTAAGGCCAATTCTTGCTGCAAATGTTTGCCCACAGTAGGTGCATGTGAAAACATGGTCATTTCCACCATTTTGCACCATCTTACGTCTCTCACGCTCTGTGTGTGCTTTATCTGCAATCATTTTCTCCTTTGTCTTTATTCCATTTCTGATAGTTGCCCTCCATGCAACACGTTCAGCGGCGACGTGCTCCCAATGTGCATTATCAATGCCTGTATCAATCATGTCCCGCTTACACACATCTTTGTATCGTAGTAGAGGCCGACCCTGAGATCTCCTACCCGTCTGTAATTCACCAAAAAAGATGTCCTTTGGTATTCTACCATCATCCATCCTCCTAGCGTGTCCTATCCATCTAAGTCTACGAAGACTGAGCATGGAATACACCGTCACACAACCTGATCTTTCCAATACTTCAGTATTTGTGATTTTGTCTTGCCACTTAATACCAAGTATTCTTCGCAGACACCGCATATGAAAGCTGTTTAAACGTTTCTCTTGGCGTGAGTAAGTTGTCCAGGTTTCACTGCCATAAAGAAGAGTACTAAGGACACAGGCTTGGTAGACGAGGACTTTTGTTTTGGCAGTAAGCTTCCTGTTCTCCCAGACTCTTTTTGCTAACATGTTCATTGTTGTTGCTGCCTTGCCAATCCTGATGTTGATTTCCTGATCGAGGGATAATTTGCTATTTACCTCTGATCCTAGATATGTAAAATGGTCTACTATCTCCAGTTCGGCGTCGTCAATAAAGATTGATGGTACACCATGTGCACCTTGTGACATAATCTATGTCTTCTTTTTGTTAATTGTTAAACCAAATTCAGAGCAAGCATTGGAGAATGCAGATAGTAGATGTTGTAATTCTTCCTCAGAGTGGGTCGTAATCGCAGCATCATCCGCAAATAGCAACTCTGTGATTAGTACCCTGCTAATTTTGGTCTTGGCCTTCAATCTCTGAGCATTATAGAGGCCACCATCTGAGCGTGAGTGAATGTAAATACCGTCATCCTGATCACGAAAGGCATATTTCAGTAGAAGTGAAAAGTATATTCCAAAGAGGGTGGGGGCTAGTATGTGGTGTATGGTGTGGTTATGTGGTGGATAGTGAGGTTATGTGGTGTATGGTGAAGTTATGTGGTGTTTGGTGTGGTTATGTGGTGGATAGTGATGTTATGTGGAGGATGGTGTGGTTACATGGTGGGTGGTGAGGTTATATTGTGGATAGTGAGGTTATGTGGTAGCTTGTGGGGTTATGTGGTGGATAGTGAGGTTATGTGGTGGATAGTGAGGTTATGTGGTGGATAGTGAGGTTATGTGGTGGATAGTGAGGTTAAGTGGTGGATAGTGAGGTTAAGTGGTGGATAGTGAGGTTATGTGGTGGATAGTGAGGTTAAGTGGTGGATAGTGAGGTTATGTGGTAGCTTGTGGGGTTATGTGGTGGATAGTGAGGTTATGTGGTGGATAGTGAGGTTATGTGGTAGCTTGTGGGGTTATGTGGTGGATAGTGAGGTTATGTGGTGGATAGTGAGGTTATGTGGTAGCTTGTGGGGTTATGTGGTGGATAGTGAGGTTATGTGGTGGATAGTGAGGTTAAGTGGTGGATAGTGAGGTTATGTGGTAGCTTGTGGGGTTATGTGGTGGATCGTGAGGTTATGTGGTGGATAGTGAGGTTATGTGGGGATATGTGAGGTTATGTGGTGGATAGTGAGGTTAAGTGGGGTAGTGAGGTTATGGGTGGATAGTGAGGTTAATGGTGGATAGTGAGGTTATGTGGTGGATAGTTTGAGGTTAAGTGGTGGATAGTGAGGTTAAGTGGTGGATAGTGAGGTTATTTGGTGATAGTGAGGTTATGTGGTGGATAGTGAGGTTAAGTGGTGGATAGTGAGGTTATGTGGTGGATAGTGAGGTTAAGTGGTGATAGTGAGGTTAATGGGGGTGGATAAGGGGGGAAATGGTTTAAGTGGTGGATAGTGAGGTTAGTGGTGGATAGTGAGGTTTGGTGGGGTAGTGAGGTTATGTGGTGGATAGTGAGGTTATGTGGTGGATAGTGAGGTTAGTGGTGGATAGTGAGGTTAAGTGGTGGATAGTGAGG
>JACEFZ010005161.1:117500-119213 GCA_014155875.1 Cepaea nemoralis | reverse complement strand
TTTGAAATTATTTTATGTTTAATGTATTTTTATATAAAGGGAAAAGTATTTGAATGAAATAAATTAAAGTATTATTATAAATGGATGGATTTTTATTGAGGTTTTTAGGGAAAGGGAATGTAGGAGTATTAGGAGAAATGTTAGGCCCCCGGGGACGAGTTTTTTGGTTGGGAGTTCTTATTGAAGCGGCGTTGAGGACAGAAGAGAAAGGGGAGGTTGCCCCAAGGGGGGGATTTTGGGGGGGTTGTTTAATGTAGATTAGTTGGGAAGGATTGAAGGATTTTGTTTTTGACGAGAGAAGGGTTTTTGTGAATTTTGTTGGTTGAAAGTGAAGATGAAAATTTAGGAGACCAAAAATAAGTTGAAATGTGGTTGTAGTTTATTTTGTAATTTGTTGTAATTATGGTTATGTTTTTAAATTTTGGAATTTTTATAGAATTTTTTGTTGCTGTTTTATTTTGTTTTAGTTGTATTGTACTTTAATGTTTAGAAGAGCCAAATTTAGAAGAGGGGACATTTTGTATGTATGTATGTATGTATGTATGTATGTATGTATGTATGTATGTATGTATGTATGTATGTATGTATGTATGTATGTATGTATGTATGTATGTATGTATGTATGTATGTATGTATGTATGTATGTATGTATGTATGTATGTATGTATGTATGTATGTATGTATGTATGTATGTATGTATGTATGTATGTATGTATGTATGTATGTATGTATGTATGTATGTATGTATGTATGTATGTATGTATGTATGTATGTATGTATGTATGTATGTATGTATGTATGTATGTATGTATGTATGTATGTATGTATGTATGTATGTATGTATGTATGTATGTATGTATGTATGTATGTATGTATGTATGTATGTATGTATGTATGTATGTATGTATGTATGTATGTATGTATGTATGTATGTATGTATGTATGTATGTATGTATGTATGTATGTATGTATGTATGTATGTATGTATGTATGTATGTATGTATGTATGTATGTATGTATGTATGTATGTATGTATGTATGTATGTATGTATGTATGTATGTATGTATGTATGTATGTATGTATGTATGTATGTATGTATGTATGTATGTATGTATGTATGTATGTATGTATGTATGTATGTATGTATGTATGTATGTATGTATGTATGTATGTATGTATGTATGTATGTATGTATGTATGTATGTATGTATGTATGTATGTATGTATGTATGTATGTATGTATGTATGTATGTATGTATGTATGTATGTATGTATGTATGTATGTATGTATGTATGTATGTATGTATGTATGTATGTATGTATGTATGTATGTATGTATGTATGTATGTATGTATGTATGTATGTATGTATGTATGTATGTATGTATGTATGTATGTATGTATGTATGTATGTATGTATGTATGTATGTATGTATGTATGTATGTATGTATGTATGTATGTATGTATGTATGTATGTATGTATGTATGTATGTATGTATGTATGTATGTATGTATGTATGTATGTATGTATGTATGTATGTATGTATGTATGTATGTATGTATGTATGTATGTATGTATGTATGTATGTATGTATGTATGTATGTATGTATGTATGTATGTATGTATGTATGTATGTATGTATGTATGTATGTATGTATGTATGTATGTATGTATGTATGTATGTATGTATGTATGTATGTATGTATGTATG
>JACEFZ010005161.1:70000-115000 GCA_014155875.1 Cepaea nemoralis | reverse complement strand
AGATAGATAGATAAATAGATAGATAGATAGTCGGGAATGGGAACTTATATGACTACTTATATGAATTAAATGAGATGCTCCCCGCCAGGGACTGGGCGAAACCGGGCCGGGTCAGAACGAACGAACGAACGAACGAACACACTTTATTTTCAAAGGGATAAGAATTGGGCACGCAGGCCCGTCTAACATTCTGCCCTTCTATCACTCTCTTTCATACATTATTTCATTTACACGTCATTCAATGCTAACAGAGAACAGCAATAATATAAAAGATGTGCATTATAAAGGCATGGGCAAAAATGCGAACATCAAAACTACACGACACAGTAAAATTAGATAATGGTCTGACACTTGTTATTAGCCATGTGGAATATACTGGCCTACCAAAAGGGGACTGGCTGTTATACTAGGGTTTTGTTATTATTATTATTATCTCTATTATTAAGGGGGAAGATAATCCGTACTGAGATAGTGTTCGAGTAATTTGCGATTATATGAATAGGGATTGGTGATGTCTTTGATTTCTTGTGGAAGATTGTTCCACAGCTGAGCTGCAGAGTGCGTTAAGCTTGTTTTGTATAAGTCAATCCTAGGCTTCGGAATGTGTAATATATTTAAACATTTACTGTGTCTAGCATTATATTTAAACAATGGCCAAAGGTAATTTGGGGCATTCCGATGCAGGATTTTGTGAATTAGTTTAGCTTTATTGAAAAGCAGGCGTTTGCGGAGTGGTAGTAACTGAAGGTGTTTATACAGGCTAGGATTGTCAGATAAATGTTTGTTATAAATTAGACTCATAGCCCGTTTCTAGAGTGAGTAAAGTCGTTTGGTGTTTGAATTAGAACAACCGTCCCAGATTGTAGAGCAGTAGTCAAAGTGTGTCTGTATATGAGAAGTATAGAATAGTTTCCTTGTGTCCTTATCAAGGAAGTTTTTAATTTTGGCGAGTTGGTAGACTTTTTTCGCTGTTTGTTTAATAAGCGCTTGAACGTGGGAATTAAAGGTTAGGTTTCTATCAATGATTATGCCTAATGTTTTGTGCTCAATTACACTTTCTACTGGCATGTTATCGATGTGAAGTTGAAGTGATGTGTGTGAGCTTAGAGTTTGAAGTCTTTGTCTGGTTGTTAGTAACATTGATTTTGTTTTAGTGATGTTAATTTGCATACGGTTTGAATAGCTCCACCTAACTACATTATTTAATTCTTGTTGTAAAGACGACTCCAATAAAATACAGTTTTCAGCATTTGTATACACTGTACAGTCGTCTGCAAATAGATCGCAGGACGACGAAAGATAGACAGACAGACAGACAGACAGACAGACAGACAGACAGACAGATAAATAGATAGATAGAAAGACAGATAGATAGATAGAAAGACAGACAGACAGACAGACAGACAGACAGATAGATAGATAGATAGATAGATAGATAGATAGATAGATAGATAGATAGATAGATAGATCCCCGCTAGGGCCTGGGCGAAGCCGGGCCGGGTAAGCTGGTATATAGATAGATAGATAGATAGATAAATAAATAGATAGATAGATAGATAGATAGATAGATAGATAGATAGATAGATAGATAGATAGATAGATAGATAGATAGATAGATAGATAGACTCGGACAAAATGACAAAGTGATAAACAAACAGATGAACAGACAGCGTGATAAACATAGCATGGTCGAATGAAACATCAAAGTTAATGGAATGATTCTCAAAGAAATCAATGTATTTAAATATTTGTCTACATTCATGGCAGCAGCAGATGGAAGATGTAAAAGGACATTCAGTGTGGATTATCCCTAGCAACGGCAGCAGCCAACTAAATGAAGTATATTCTCTAATATTTATCTTTGTCAATGGGGATGAGGACAAGAGTTCTTAAGAACTGAATTGAACCAATCCTGATTGTACGGAAGCGAGTCATGGACAATTAGCAGACAAGTGATGAATTATGTGGAAGCTGCGAAGTAGTTACTTTATTAAAGAAGTCTGAGAACACTGTAGATGGATAGAAAGAGCAATAAAGATACATTAAACATACAATATGATATTGTATTTCATCTTAATTTAATCATGGTTAAGCTCACAAGGGTTTTCCAGGATCCAATGTTTATCAATACACTGTTTATGTTTAATCAAGGTTTTGATTTAATTCATTGTGAACGTTTGTTCCAAAGTTGATGTTTACCGTCAATTGTTTGTTGATGTTTGTTCTACAGCGGTTGTTCACATCTGTTCCGTTCATCCAACGAGTGTTCTGTCTGTACGTGTTGTTCGTACAGTGGATGTCTTGTACTACCTGTGTATTTTCAGTTCATTAATTATATGTTTAAGTGTATCCAACACACACAGGAATAAACTATTGGAGACCTCATGACGGCGGGCAACTTTACGCTTGTTACTTTCTTCATTCATAGAGGTCATTTTCTATTAGGGCTAATGGTAACAGCCCGTGGTCTCCACACCATCTGCGGGAACATATTCTTCAATCTTAGTGTTGAACTTGCACCCTGTTTCTGCCCACTTCAATGTTTGGGGTTCTGAGCCATTTTATGGTTTCCTCAAGAAGACTGTGTGAGAATAATGACCCATCCCATCCGGGATACCCCTAACAAAGCTAGCCTTATTCTCATTTATTATTTGAACACCTCACACTCTGCAATACGCACCTGACGAGATGTAGCAAAATATACCAGGCAAGAAATCGTGCAAGATCTTGATTACACATAAATAGCAATTGAGGAACCCTGTGAGGCCACTAAGACAATTCCTTAAAAAACCCACACACTTATTGTTTGGCTATCATAGAAGTAGAGGAAGTAAGTAAGGTTTAGAGGATGCACAAAACAACATAACATTCGAAAGCTATAGTTACTCACAGGTTTGATCCCGATCGGTAACTATAACTGTAAACTGTTATGTTACCTAGTGCGTCCTCTAGTCTCTACTTCTTTCTTCTATTTCTATCAGCGCCGTACAATTCGCCTGTGTGTATTTGTGAATATTTTGAATGTAGCGTCTCTGTTTAAATTCACTAAGGGAATACACCGTTTTGAATTTTCATTTTATGTCAAAGGCTCAGCTCTAGACGGGCCTGCGTGCCCACATGCTATCAACTAGAAATCATTGTTTTGTTTCGTGTAACCCTTGAACTATTAATAAAAAGTGCAGGTTATTTGAAGTGTTTTCTGTTTCAAAGATCATCCCAACAAATTAATCACACGTATAACGTAAACACTCGTCACAATACACGAGACATATGATTTGTCAGTTAAGTGCAGAAAGTGGTCGGAACTTTTCAAGTAGCAACTGTTTATAATTACTCACCGGATAAAATGTGTGCGTAAATTGCCTGCACAATAGTGTAAACCCACTTGGACCCACTTACGGAGATACTTCATTGTTGGAAAACCTCGGGCCAATCACAACCCGGGATTCTTAAAGCTGCTTCTTCTAGATGTTTAATATTTGCAAAGACTCAACCCAGAGTCCACCCAAAGTCCATTTTGAAACCTCAATATTCGCCATCTGCATCCAATACAGTTTATCCACAGTATCTTGACCCACTGAGATTCTTCTTCTTATAGTCCATATCGTGTGGCGTTGGTGATCGTGTCTACACACAGCACTCTTGTCTTCTGTACCGCCAACATGCTAATACTCTATGCCTTATGGCGTTGGTGATCATGTCTGTCCACTGCCTTATGTCTGGTCTGGTGTACTGCTAATATTCTTATAGTGTGGCGTTGGTGATCATGTCTGTCCACAGCCTTCTGTCTCGTGTACTGTCAATCTTCTTATAGTCCATGCCGTGTGGTGTTGGTGATCATGTCTGTCCACAGCCTTCTGTCTCGTGTACTGCCAATCTTCTTATAGTCCATGCCGTGTGGCGTTGGTGATCATGTCTGTCCACAGCCTTCTGTCTCGTGTACTGTCAATCTTCTTATAGTCCATGCCGTGTGGCGTTGGTGATCATGTCTGTCCACAGCCTTCTGTCTCGTGTACTGCCAATCTTCCTATAGTCCATGCCGTGTGGCGTTGGTGATCATGTCTGTCCACAACCTTCTGTCTCGTGTACAGTCAATCTTCTTATAATACATGTCGTATGACGTTGGTGATTATTTCTGTTCACAGCCTTCTGTCTCGTATGCTGTCAATAATTTCTGTTACCGATGTTTCTCCATGCCAAGTTTTCAAACTGTCTAACATCTCTTTTGGTCTCCCGACTCTCCTCCTACAGTATCCACAATCACATGTAACGTCAATCTCTGGAGCTGTTAGATTACCAGTGTTGAGTGTATAATGTTTGATGATATCAGTGTTGTATGACCCGCTTTGTGACTGCATGTTGTGCATGTCTCGCTATATGACTGCCAGTCTGTATTCTCGCTTTGTGACTGCCGAGTTTTGTGTCTCACTTTATGACTGCCGAGTTTTGTGTCTCACTTTACGACTGCCGAGGTTTGTGCCTCTATTTACGACTGCCGATGTTTGTGTCTCACTTTATGACTGCCGAGATTTGTGTCTCTATTTATGACTGCCGAGGTTTGTGCATCTATTTATGACTGCCGAGGTTTGTGCATCTATTTATGACTGCCGAGGTTTGTGTCTCACTTTATGACTGCCGAGGTTTTTCTCTCGCTTTATGACTGCAATTGTCGTGATATCAGAATTTACTAAAACGTCAATGTACTTCAGAGGATTTACCCTATAAACGTCCCTATCTCTACACGGCCTATTTCAAAACGTCCCACTCTCTACAGGTTTTACCCCATAAAGGTCCCACCCTCTTCACTCCTCATTGTCAATACACTCGCATTCTCTAATTGTCGCACTTTTGATTGTGTGTGTGGGTTGGTGCGGGATGTGTGTGTGTGTGGGAGGAGCATGTGTGTGTGGGCGAGTTTGTGTGGGTTGGGGTATGTGTGAGTGGAGAGTTGTGTGTGGGTGGGGATGTGTGTGAGGGATGTGTGTGTGGATGGGTGCAATATGTCTGTGTTGGTGAGGGGATGTATGAATGGGTGGGGGATGTGCGGTGGGTGGGGGTGAGGGTATGGTGGGTTATGCGTGAGTAGGTGAGGGATGTGTGTGTGGGTTGGTGGGGGATGTCTGTGTTGGAGGGGTGATGTGCCACATAACATGATAATATGCATTGTTTATGCTTACAACATTCATTTGACAATGTTTTTCCCCCCTATGTGAATATATCTTGCACTGTTGATGAACGAAAGATGAGTGAGTTGAAGGGCCGAATGTAAGACGGGCCTACGTGCCCAATTTGTAACCCTTTTAAAATAAAGTTCAATTCAATTCAATTCAATTCAGTACATCTTACACTCTATACATTTCCGAATCTCTACATCTCACACTCTCTACATCTCACACCCTCTACATCTCCCAGTCTCTACACGTCCATATCTCGTGTGTGTCAGCTCTGATGTAGCTACACAAGAGGTTAGTTATTCCACAATGTCCTGACCTCAGTCTGCCTGTCGTCCCATGTTAGTGCTGTCATCCGTCATTCTACAACCGTCGTGTCACAGATTGCCTGTCTCTCGCTGTGTCCGGATTCGGATTTATTTAGTCTCAGTTTGTTCTCTTGAGAGAGAGAGAGAGAGAGAGAGAGAGAGAGAGAGAGAGAGAGGAGAGAGAGAGAGAGAGAGAGAGAGAGAGAGAGTGGCAGACAGAAAGTAACAGACAGAACGGGACAGCTAGAGTGAGAGATAGGGAGTGGCAGATAAAGAGTGATAAATATAGAGTGGGAGAAAGAGAGTGAGAGATGGAGAGTGAAAGATAGAGAGAGTGCGAAAGAATGTAAGTGAGATTGAGAGAGTGAGAGATATAGAGAGACGAGAGAGTGAGAGAAAAAGAGAGAGAAAACGAGATAGCGAGTGAAAGAGAGAGATAGAGAAAGCGAGGTTTGCATGACTCCAGTTAACTACACTATTTATTTCCTGTTGCAAGGATAATTCTAGCACATTAAAATCAATAGCGTTTGTATATGCTGTGCAGTCGTCTGCAAATAGATCGCAGGACGACGAAAGACACAACGGAAGATCATTTATATAAATGACAAATAACAGACGATCAAGTATAGACCCCAGAGGTGCTCCAATATTAATGGTAATTGCTTGAGATAAAGATTTATTGTGTGATATTACGTGTTTTCTGTCTAATAAAAATGATTTTTATTAATTTCACTATTTTAAAGCTTCTTGTACTTTCATTGTTTCTAGTGTTTTAATTAGAATAGTATGATGTATCATATCGAATGCTTATCTAAAGTCTATAAACACCGCTCCACATAGAGTATTGTCGTTAATATTTTGATGCCAGTTTTCTGTCATGTTTGTTAGGGCCGTGTCAGAAGTCGGGGTGCCCCACCGGCTAGATGAAAGTATTTTTCACTGGCGAGCAACCCCAAATAGTCATAAACTGACTAGGGACAAAACCTATATGGCTGAACTATAGATTAAGCCCTGAATATCCAACGTACAGCTCCAAGTGGCTCGTTACAAAATGAAATGAACTGTGCTGAATATTCGCCAAGGAATGGGAAAGAGAAGGTTAGCTAAGATATATGTTTAAGTCTAAATATATGAGTATAGACGACTATCTCAGTACAGGTTTTCTCCCTGACTGCTCCCTTCCTTGGTGTCTAAGTGAACCCCCACCAATGTACACAACAACACGTATGCACAATTGGAAAAAATATAATGACAGAACTATGAGTTACAATACTACAACATTTATTTACTAATCATAGACATCTGATGGTTTTCAATATGGGGATGATGAAATCATATACATATTGATATTGATGACATTACGTAACTTTACTTGTTACTTGATCTATCTGGAACTGTGGTCCAGATCCCCACTCTCCAGTAGACTCAAAAAAGAAAACAGCTTGCCGGTATTCTGACGTCTGCCAGTCCTGGCTCTACCTAGTCATAACTCGTTCTTGAGATCTATAACATAGGTGCTCCTTGTAAGAGCTTGAAAGAAAGTCAAGAATGTGTTATATCTAGTTCTACATCAGCGCAATCCTAATTAAAACATATCATAACACAAACATATACAATGACCAGTCTGGCCAAGTTTATCTTCCAGCTCTACTGTGTTCACCATCCTCCTTCTCCCTACTGTCTTTAGTCTGGGACGGGCTTTTCAATTGTCTCACACGCCTGTAATGATTACATTTCTGCCGCCCCCATGTCGCTAATACAGAAATTCTGTGTCGTACAGCCGCTCCGTCCAAACTTGGTTTAGCAGCTCACAGGATCGGTAATGGTATTATAATAATGCCGGGTCATCCGGGCTTACAAGCCGTGACCAGTAGCTGTGCCAGGTTCACATGCATTACCGTGAACGCACGCCCACAATACACTGAGAAAGTTTAGCACCATATACCCTATACCAATTGTGGGTAATGTCTGTACCATTACACCTCTGCTTCCAACACAATCATTGGCCAATGTGCCAATGCGCAGACAATAGCATAACACTTCATATTGGTAGGTTTGCATATGACAAATCAATATATCAAACATCCAATACACATAAACATATTGATTAAACTAGACATATTATGATACTTTAACATCATAGCATAATGCACTAGTTAGTTTGTATGTATACGAAATGAGACGTATATACACAAAGAGAATATGTATGAAGCATATTCTTAGCATCGTATATTCATATGAAATTACACATACATACATCCAACATATCCGTAACCATTATATTACTTCAAGATGGACATCTAATGATACTCAACATAATAGCATCAGGCATTATTAATGAGTACTAATATTGTAAAGCTACAAAATGAGATATACAACAAGTCTAATTGAAGTGACCACACAGACCAGCCATATTTGCTGAGCTGCCCGGTTTAATCACCACTTAGTTACTGCTGTTGTAAGAATTAAATAAATAGTCAGTTGACTATGTTCTGTACAACAAATGCACACACCAACAGGCAACTATGATAGTGTACCAAGAAATGACAAGCATCTACCAAGACACCTAAAAGTATACCCAGACAATGATATGCCTTTCACAAGTTTCTACTTCTCAGAAGAGTAATACATGGAGCACAATGATATTGAACACAGAACTTAGAAAGAACACTCAAGTAACCTACGCCAAAGATAGTTCTTGAAATAACCTAGATCAGATATAGACTGAAAATCGGTCCATCCATCTAAGAAACTAAGAGACTTACTAAGGGACTAGTTACTAAGAAATCCTTCCTAGAAGCCAACATAATAATCATACATATGACTACAGAACATTGAGCTGGCTGCCTACCTGTTCTGAAGTCAGACTTAATCTAAAGGGAAAAAGTCTAGCAGGGGTTTTTATACCTAGCCTAGCAGTAGACACTTATCTCCCCGGAATTCCATTAATAAATTCTTCTTATCTCCCCCTGACGTTAATTGCAATTAACACTGCAACCTGGCCAGTCATAAAAATTCTTTCTGCATGCACACTAGCCTTCACACCTGTGGGTCTGACCATTATTAGCCCTCTGAGTCTTATCAGTGATTTCACACCTTGCACCTCTAGTATTCCTGCTTCAGTTTCAATAGCCAACATTTACTTTGTGTGGCCAGTCTTGACACTTCACAGCTGACCGGTTTTACAAGGTCTGTTTTCACACTCTACTGAGTCTGCCAGTCAGAGTTGACTTGGCTTGTTTACCGCCCTATGGCTATTATCTCCATCTGGCGTTAATTGCCTTTATTCAACCAATGGCCCAGTTCATTGTTGATTCAGCCAGGGTCTACCTGGACGAGAAGGTGCCAATGTGTCTGTGTGGTGTCATAGCCCGTCTGGGTCAGCAGTTTTCCAAGGTGTAGACTAATTTAAATTATCTAGTTGTGTCCATCTCAAGTATCCAATTTTACTTGCCATCTGCAAGCTTACGTCATGGCTAGAGGCTTTTTGTGAATAATCTTACCTCACGACTAGATAGCCTTGGAGTAGCGTGATTAATTCATTCTTTCTCAATTTGGCCTCTCAAATTTGGAGACCGAGAATAATATTCTGGGATGTTAAGGCGGCATTTCACGACAGGCCGTATGACAAGAATATTTTGGCCGAAACTCTGACTGAATGTCAAGTATTAATCTGTGGCGAACTAAATGTTCTAGTGTTGTTTTGTGAATGTGCCTTTCTAGTGGTTTGGGTTCATTCATTCTTTCAGTAGCAAGTCCTTTGCAGAACCTCGCTGACATAACAATCTTCTGGTCATAAGCAAGATGTCCCGCGTCCAATACACCCATCTGGAGGTCATACGCCACATACTGCACCCATCTTCGCTGTGGCCTTCCTCTTCCTCTCTTCCCATGCATATACCCCTCCATTATTGTTCTCTCCAAACTTTCGTGACGTTTCAGGTGACAAGAATAATTCAATTTTCTTTGTTTTATCGTCTTTAATAACCAACCTTCTTCAATATTCAGCTCTTGAAGTATGGATGCATTTGTTATTTTCTTTACCTAAGATATAACTCGTCTATAACATTTATATTCAAATGCATTTATGCGCTGTTGAGCTTGTTTAGTAAGTGTCCAGGTCTCACAGGCGTATGTTGCAATGCTCTTAAAAATCTAATTTTTGTAGTTCTGTCTGTCCCACTCAACAATTTATTCAGTTGTTTTAGTCTTTAAAGAGGAATTGATAGACGTCGTTTAATTTATTTCATTGAGTCACCGTTGTTGGTAATCAATGACCCAAAATATTCAAAATTGTCTGCCACCTCCAATTTTTCCTCATTAACATATATTTCTTTCTCCATAGCAGATTTATCTGTATACATTATCTTTGTGTTTGCTATGTTAAGATATAAGTTGTGATTTTCACTATTCAATTTAGTTGAGGTTATTAGGTTTTTCTATACCATTCTGTGTTGTGGAAAGCAATACTGTATCATCAGCATACCGAATCTCTAGTATGTCATGACCACCGAAATTTAGAGCATCATATAGCTCCCTGTTTATATCATCTCTTACACGTTTCATTATATTTTCGGCATACAGGTTAAACAAACAGGGGGACAGCACACATCCCTGACGTACTCCTTGCTTGATGCCAATCCAATCTGATCTTGTTGGTCTAGATAGAGCATTCTTATAAGTTTTATTACATGTGATGGAAAGCCCATATTCCTCATGATTTCCCAAAGTTTCTGATATTGTACACAGTAAAATGCCATTGAATAACCCACAAAACATGACAATAGGTTTACATTAAATTCTTTGCACTACTCTATTATTAAACGCATGTTGAGAATGTGATCTCTTGATCCTCTTCCTTGTCTAAATCCAACTTGAACCACGTTAATCTTTTCTTCCATTTTCTTACGAAGTCTTCCCATTATGATTTTTAGTATAATTTTACTTGCATAGCTGATCAGGGCAACATTACTTTCCTTCTGGGCAGTGACTGTACTAGTCGGTGGCCATAGCCATTGTCTCTACTGATGAGATCATCTACCTATCCCGCACAGTGCAGACCATAACCAACAACAAACTGTCGGCGGCACTCACACTCCGTCCACCACCTGCTTCCATGGCTTTACGTAAACCTTGATTGGGGATTGGTTTGGATAGTGAGGATAATATGGAAATTGACCTATAGTTACTCACGAGACCATCGTCAAATGAACCAGCTTTTAAATGAGGATACAATTTAGCGATTTTAAAGGCTGATGGGAGGTGACCTTTGGTGAGACATTGATTATATATAAATGTTAGTGACTCGCAGATCGCCGGTGCAGCATGGCGAAGGATCCGATTACTGACTCCATCTAGTCCTGATGAGTTATTGTTTACTGGTTACTGAGATGAGTAAATACTTCAGTGGTCGTTATTAGCGGTATGTTAGAGGGAATGTCTCCATAGCATTTGTTCACACAAAAAGATGATAATAAAGACATGTCATGAGGAGAATCTGGTATTGCAGCCTTCGATTGGTTTATGTTGGATTGAAAGAATCTGCTGAATTGATCACATGTAACCTGATTTGATGGTAATAATTGTGATGACTTGTGTTTGTTTGTCAAGGTATTACAGTGGAGTCTGGATAAATAGAAGTCGCAGGGGCCGAAGGAATTTGTTCTACTTATCAGAAATTCTACTTATCCAGACTGCACACATATTTACACTAATTTACACTAATACATGTGTACCATACAGTAGCATTGAGTAAAATGATTGTACCACTTAGGAAACACAGGTAGTGAACAAATAAATAGCAATACAATATGTGAAATGTTGAAATGTTTAGTTTTGAAATTTTCCAAATTAATTAAAGAAAAAGTCTGTGATTTTGCTTTGCTTCTTGACTTGTGAAAAATGTCTTCCCATTGCCTGTTTAAAGGCACAAAATGGTGAGATTGCATCATGTGAACACCCATTCTGCATCATGTAAATGTCAATTTTGTCAATTGATGCCAAAATATCTGACTGCGATACAGGTTGTGCTTGCAGCCCACAGTCATCATCATCATCACAGTCAGCGCTGGAAGGGTCTGTTGGTTGAATGACTGGCATACATAGCCCTATAATATCAGTGCTTGAAAGAGTGGCACTAGTAGAAACATCATTGTCAATGTTCACAAACTCCTCTGGGTCAATGTTCAGCTCTTTATACAATCTAGCAAGTAATGGCCCCACTGAAATGTCAGTAACATTGCTCTCACTGCTCGCTGATGGTGTGGAATTTTCATTTACAGAGACATCTACTGCAGGCAAGAAGCCAGCCTGTCTAAAGCAGTTTGCAATAGTTACTGGTAAAACTCTGTCCTATGAAGATTTGTTCGATGAAGAAGGGTTATCTTGAAATCATCACAAATGAGGTCAGCATCCATATGACCCACAAGTTTTGACAACATTGTGGGTCTATAAAGAACTTTAAGATTTTGAATGGTACCTTGATCACACGGCTGAAGAGTTGATGTGGCATTAGGTGGCAGAAACAAAAGCTCTGTTGCCTTCAGATTGTTAATTTTTGTGTGGTCTGAGCAATTGTCAACAATTAAAAGCACTTTTCTTTGTTTACACACCATTGAATAACAGTTCTGATGTCATTCATGCCTTTGAATAGGCTCTGTAATTCACATACAATTTTTCAGGCCTTTGAAACAACGAGGATTTTAAAATTTTCCAATCACATATAAAGGCCATTTTTCACTACCATCCATATTGGAACACACAACCACTGTTATTCTTTCTTTTGATTTTTTTTCCCCCATGATACTTTTCATTTTTGAAAGAAAATGTTTTATCAGGTAGCAATCTCCAAAAATAATCCAGTTTCATCGGCATTAAATACATCCGCAGAATTATATTTAGCTAAAGTAGGTTTGAGTACGTCTTCTACCCATGATTGAGTCACTGCTTCGTCGACTGACTGTTTCTCTCCACACACATTCTTGTAAGTGATGCAAT
Organism: Cepaea nemoralis; assembly: GCA_014155875.1. NCBI lineage: Eukaryota > Metazoa > Mollusca > Gastropoda > Stylommatophora > Helicidae > Cepaea > Cepaea nemoralis. Next base: position 102,525 of record JACEFZ010005161.1, on the reverse strand, counting down.
GTCGTTTTTTGAAACGATCCAACAAGCCAGCACTACAAATCCAGTCTGCCTGACCTCCAAGACGTGCAATTTCTTCTGCTTTCGCAATAAGTAAAGGCCTATTTACTGGTACATTTGCCAATCTAATCACAGTGAATCATTTTTAAAAGGGCAGCATCAACAAAATCGCACGCAACAGTTCTTCTAGCTCTCTGCCGATCACTGTCGATTTGACATTCGAAAAACAATTTTCCGTAGCGGTCTTGATGCTTTAAAATGCCGGAAAGTGTCGATGTTTGAATACCAAATTCTCTAGCTATATCCACCTTCTTCTTCCCACTATGTTCAAGCTCTTCCAACATCTTAATCTTTCTTTTTAAAGTCAAAATTTTAAGCTTTCGTCCACTAGCAGCCATTGTTGACACGTAGCAACATATTATGTGCGAGATTGTTCTCCGGGCTGACTAAAAATACACATTCTTTCGCGAAACAATTTTTCTTTGGGGGGTGTGAAATGAACAGTTCGACTTGCTTGCTTGCTTGTGTTCGCTTGTGAACTCCAGCGTAAAGTCCTGTATGTCTGATGAATACATCCTGTTGTCCAACATCAATGTGATGTCATACCGGACCTGAGGTTTGCGTGAGTACCCGTTGTCCCATGTCTGGCTTATTGGTGTGCAGACTGGCGGTTCCTCGCCATGCAGGCAGACACTGTCCGGCTTCGGAGGAATCATCGATTCTACTGATGTTAGCCAGGTCCCCGAAGGGACCTGTTGCCCAGGACGCACGGCGTGGACGTGTCAGCAGGTCTTGGCCAGTATAGATCTCAGCCCTGGTGCCTTGGAAACACCTCTGCGTCCCAACAGTTCGACGTAAACGTGGACATTTATATAGTCGGTAATTCATTTTTATGCTCGACTATCCGAAAATTCGATTTAACCGAATTCGACTTATCAGGAATTTTTATACAAAGATAAAGAAGGATCTTGGCCGGGACCAAGCCAGTAACGTCGACTTAAGGGAAATTCTAGTTATCCGAGTTCGACTTTAGTGAACTCGACTGTAATTGCTTTTCAAATATCTTTAGTGTTGGTTTTATCTATTATTAAGTTCTTAAAATAGTTTTTCTTTTCCTTTCGAATAACATATTGAATTTTGTTTCTCAGACTACGGTACGTGGTTAGATCTCTATAGAGAGTGAGAGAGTGAAAGACGAACAAGAGAGAGAGAGAGAGAGAGAGAGAGAGAGAGAGAGAGAGAGAGAGGAGGAAGCGTGGAAGAGTGAGACAGATAAAGCGAGAGAGAGAGAGAGAGAGAGAGAGAGAGAGAGAGAGAAGCGTGGAAGAGTGAGAAAGATAAAGCGAGAGAGAGAGAGAGAGAGAGAGAGAGAGAGAGAGAGAGAGAGAGAGAGGGGGGGGGAAGCGTGGAAGAGTGAGAAAGATAAAGCGAGAGAGAGAGAGAGAGAGAGGTGCGAGAACGAGTGAGAAAGATAAGAGAGAGAGAGAGAGAGAGAGAGAGAGAGAGAGAGAGAGAGAGAGAGAGGACAGAGACAGAGACAGAGACAGAGAGAGAGAAATAGTGCCAGATAGCGAGCACAAAGGGATTTTTCCTAAGGATGCACTAAAGTGGATAGTGAACCAACGAAGCTAAGGGATACAAGAGACGTCACAGGACAACAAAGAAACAGACGCTGTGGTGCTATCTTCAAGGTTAGATGTGTTTTTCGATTGTGGAACCGAATTGGATATTTGGATGCAAGCAAGTGTATTTGAGCTTCAAGTGGATAATAACCGGAGGCAATTGTTGGAAAGCAACTATGGAACTAAATCAGGGGTGGGCAAACTACGGCCCGCGGGCCGCATGCGGCCCGCCAAGTGATTTTATACGGCCCGCGAGGGCATTTAGAAATAAAAATTTTTAAAATTCTTTTTTAAGTTATTTTGTTGAATTTTACAGAATTTCATCTACCGTTATGATGAGTGTCAATAACAAACGTAAGATTGAAGATGAGTGCCGTGTTTTTAATGATGAATGGACAACTAAGTACTGTTTTATAAAAGTTGGTAGCAAATCAGTTTGCTTGTTGTGTCGTGAAACAGTGGCTGTCTTCAAGGAGTACAATTTAAAAAGACATCAAACAAAACATTCCGATTTCGGATACAATTTAACGACCGAAAAAAGGAAAGGAAATGTCTTGAGTTGGTGAAAAATTTGGAGAAACAGCAAACTGTTTTCACTAAACAGTCTTCAATTCAAGATCCTGCAACTGAAGCTAGTCTTGTGCTGTCACACAGAATTGGAAAACAGAACAAGCCATTTTCTTATGGCGAGTTCATCAAGGAATGTTTGCTAGATGCAGCAAACATTATGTGTCTAGAACAAAAAAACCAGATTTGACAACATTACTTTATCAAGGATAATTGTGGTCAGACGTGTTGACAAGATCAGTGACACATTCATGCATAAACTTCAAGATGCAAGTAAACAATTTTTGTGGTACTCTCTTGCATTGGATGAGAGAACCGATGTACATGATACTGCCCAATTATTGACATTTATACGTGGAATAAACACTTCTTTCAAACTCACTGAAGAGTTACTGAGTGTTGAGTCACTCAAAGACACAACCACTGGCCATGATATATTCAATGCTGTTACTAACTGTATTGAAAGAACTGGGTTGGTTTGGAACAAGATGGCAAGTGTTACAACTGACGGAGCTCGTGCTTTGACTGGAAAAAATGTAGGTCATGTAAAGTTGATAAGTGATAAGATTAAAGCAGAATATCCTAAACACACATTATTACCACTTCACTGTGTGATTCATCAAGAAAGTCTGTGTAAAACTGTTTTGAATATCAAGCATGTTATTGACTTAATCACAGACAATTCAAGTCATTATTTGACGATCTGGAAACTGAACATTCCGATGTCTTGAACCATACCAATGTTCGATGGCTGAGTCTCGGCAAGGTGTTGAGGCGAGTGTGGGAACTCAGAGAAGAAATAGTGATGTTCCTAGAGATGAAGGGCATTGTATGTGACTTTAATACTAACATTGTCAATAAAGAGTGGTAGTTAGACTTTATGTTTGCCATTGAAATTATGGAAAAGTTAAATGAACTGAATGTCAAACTTCAGGGCAATGGTGTGTTTGCACATGAATTGTATGCATATGTAAAATCATTTCAGGCAAAACTCTCACTGTTCTCCAGACAAGCAAGTGAAAAAGGATTTTGTTACTTCCCTTTGCTGAAACAAGAAACCATTTCTGGTGAAATGACTGAAAAATACAAATCCCAATTAGATGCATTGATTGAAGAATTTGGATGGAGATTCCAAGATTTCAAGAAATTAGAGCCATAGTTCAATATTCTCAGTTCCCATTTTAGTTCAGAAGCTGATACAGCCACAGAGGACATACAGTTGGAGCTGCTTGACTTACAAGCAGATCATGACCTGAAAGAGAAATTCAAGACAGATGGTTTGCTGGATTTCTATTGAACTTTATCGCAAGAATCATTTCCCAACTTGAAAAACTTTGCAGCTAAACTTTTCTCATTATTTGGATCAACATACATTTGCGAACAAGCATTCTCTTGCTTGAAGATCAACAAATCTAAGAATAGGTCTTTATTGTCAGACTGCACCTTGCATGCTGTCATGCGAATTTCAACAAGTAAGCTTGCTCCAGATTTCAAGAATATTGTCAAACATTGCAAGCAGTTACATACATCTCATTAGAAATCAACAACTGTAGTGACAATGTAGTCGCTGTGTGTCTAAATTAAAGCCATTGATAGATAATAAAGAATATGTGTTGTAATAACAAATTGTAAAATCGTGTTAACAAATTAGTAAAGGTTTTTGTCCATATTGTCAAATATAATGTTTAAGTGTATAAGTAAAATAAAATTGCAATAATTAGTTATTTATACTGCTTAATAACCTATCAATCAATCAATCATGTGCCATGCCGGAAAGCGTGGGCGGTCATGACTCGCCATTTCACTCGATCACCAGTGTCGTGGATCAGCTCAGTGTTCCTGTCTCGTCCATGCCATGTGGCCAAGCCATCCAGGTAATTTCCTCTCGGTCTTCCTCTTGGTCTGTTCCCCTCGATCTTGCCAGTTGTCACTAAGTTCTCCAACCCATTTCTTCTCATAACATGTCCAAAAAATTTTGACTACGTCTAATTTCTCTAATCAGTCTACGATGTTCATTTGTCTCCTGTAGTACTTGGTCATTGGTTTTTCTGTCTGTCCATGGTATTCTTTGCATTTAATAACCTATACATAATTAATAATTACTTATTGTGATAGGTTGCTGTAAAAAAAATGGGTATATATATATATATATATATATATATATATATATATATATATATATATATATATATATATATATATATATATATGCGGCCCGCCAATAGCTTTAAATTTGTCAATGCGGCCCTCCGCACGAAAAGTTTGCCCACCCCTGAACTAAATGAATCTATCAAGAAACGTAACGGCCAGGTGCACACAGGATAGCGGAATTGAAATAGGCTAGGTGGCAAGGTGAATAATGATGCAGGTATGAATGTATTTAATTGTGCACATGTTAGATAGACAGGTACCGATATCTAGTGACACTATATTATATTGTGTAATCTGTGACACCAAATTAAAACGGTGTTAAACTTTTACTGGAGCCACGTCCTTATTTTCCATTTGCGAGTTCGCTCTTTGTTGGTGTTACGGTTTCTACGAGCTAAACTAATATGCTTGCTGTGGATTATCAATAAGTTATAGGAGGGATCAACAGCTCAGCAGTGAACGAGTGAGAAAGATAAAGAGAAAGAGCGAGAGAACGAACGAACGAACAAACTTTATTTTCAAAGGGTTAAGAATTGGGCACGCAGGCCCGTCTAACATTCTGCCCTTCTATCACTCTCTTTCATACATTATTTCATTCACACATCATTCAAGGCTAACAGAGAACAACAACAATATAAAAGATATGCATTATAAAGGCATGGGCAAAAATGCGAACATCAAAACTACACGACACAGTAATATTAGATAATGGTCTGACACTTGTTATTAGCCATGTGGAATATACTGGCCTACAAAAGGGGACTGGGTTGTTATACTAGGGTTTTGTTATTATTATTATTATCTCTATTATTAAGGGGGAAGATAATCCGTACTGAGATAGTGTTCGAGTAATTTGCGATTATATGAATAGGGATTGGTGATGTCTTTGATTTCTTGTGGAAGATTGTTCCACAGCTGAGCTGCAGAGTACGTTAAGCTAGTTTTGTATAAGTCAATCCTAGGCTTCGGAATGTGTAATATATTTAAACGTTTACTGTGTCTAGCATTATATTTAAACAATGGCCAAAGGTAATTTGGGGCATTCCGATGCAGGATTTTGTGAATTAGTTTAGCTTTATTGAAAAGCAGGCGTTTGCGGAGTGGTAGTAACTGAAGGTGTTTATACAGGCTAGGATTGTCAGATAAATGTTTGTTATAAATTAGACTCATGGCCCGTTTCTGGAGTGAGTAAAGTCGTTTGGTGTTTGAATTAGAACAACCGCGAGATAGATAGATAGAGAGAGAGAGAGAGAGAGAGAGAGAGAGAGAGTGAGAGAGAGCTAGAGAATGAGAGAATGAGAGAGCGAGAGAGTGAGAGAGTGAGAGAGAGGGGGGGGGTAAGCGTGAAAGAGTGAGAAAGATACAGCGAGAGAGAGAGAGAGAGAGAGAGAGAGAGAGAGAAAGAGAGAGAGAGAGAGGGGTGAGCGTGAACGAGTGAGAAAGATAAAGCGAGAGAGCGAGAGAGAGAGAGAGAGAGAGAGAGAGAGAGAGAGAGAGAGAGAGAGAGAGAGCAGTTAGATCTGTTTAACAAAATATGAGATGAGTGGTTACTGGAATAAATAAAATTGAAGACAATGGGACAGTTTGGGCACATTGGGGGCATCCGAGTGCGTGGAGGGGACAATTATGGAGGAAGGTGACCCGGCGGACGATGAGCAAGAGGAGAAGGATCAGGTCATGGATGGGTTAAAGATAGGTGAATAATTTCTCAACAGCCTGCACTGTAAGTCAGGGCGAGAGTGTTGGAGATCCATTGCAGCCAACTTTCATTGTGGAGACGGTACTTGATACATGATTGATGAATAATATCACATAATAGCATCAGCGGCAGCACATCTGGTTTAGGACGGGGACATTTTCAAGGATTGTTTAGGAGGAAATTCTAATCCGTCGGATGATGATGATGATGATGATGATGATGATGATGATGATGATGATGATGATGATGATGATCATGATGATCATGATGATGATGATTTCAGTGACCCCAACAACTGACCCGTGAAGGCTGGTCGCCGGAAACAAACAAAGTCGACCCAAGATAACGGGGATTATTTCGTCTTTCCCGTTTCTCGTGTCTCATCAAGCAGGATGTAATTCGCCCATGAACCACTGTTGTCACCGCGAGGGAGTTCCACTTGTGTAGGCGGGTAGCTTGCGTGGGTATCTGAAGGTTGAACACTCTAGAGACACCAGGTACACATTGGATGTGTCTAACAGTCCACCCCACCGACACGATAACCGCGTTTGCTATTAAACTTCCGGCGCGCTGATGTCGAGGTAGGATGTTCACCCTACACCGACATAAAGTTGGACATAAGCGTTGACTTCTGCTTCAGAAAGCAATGGCAATCTACCGAACGTTAAATCGTCTAGAATATCAATCGTGGGTTAATGGCCACGTTCTTCCAAGGACATGCAACATTATTCCAAGGACATGCAACATGATGCCAAAGACATGCAACATTATTCCAAGGACATGCAACATTATTCCAAGGACATGCAACATTATTCCAAGGACATGCAACATGATGCCAAGGACATGCAAATGATACCAAGGACATGCAACGTGATGCCAAGGACATGCAACATTATTCCAAGGACATGCAACATTATTCCTAGGACATACAACAATAACCAACAATACTCAGCCACATCCCAGAGTACACTGTCTCCATTGGTGGTAGCTTTCAAAAAGAAAATTGCGTTCACTCGCGTTGAATTCAAACGTAGTCCTTACGCCTGCAACTACTTGTAGTGCCTTGGACTGTTTTTGCGCGTGGATTAGCTTTCCCTGTTACCAGTGACCCTCGCCATCAGGCGAACCTACTCCGACTTCTGAGGTACCTGTAATTTACGTAACCAAGTCAAGGACGCGAAGTCAACATTTTAATCCAACTGACCAGAGTAGGGGTTGAAACCGCTACCTCGACATCAGCACACTGGACATTTAAGAATGAGCGCACTTGTCCATTTGGCCACGCTGACCCCTGCTGGTAGTTAACGGTAAGAGTAAGACTGCCGAGGACTTCACAGGAAATAACCCAACCGTGTCTCAGAAGACTACATGTTGTGAATGGTTCAGTTCGAAGCAGCTCCAGGATAGTAGCAGGTGCTATCTCGTCTCTGGGCCAGTAGTCTCTGTTTGTGGGGGAATATTTAGTCTGTCTCATTGTCGACCTAGCTCGTGGAACTGGACCACTTCAACAGGACTTTTCTCCATGAAAACTTGCCTACTACTCCCTCTTCTTCGATTATTGCTCCAAAGTTTCGCCATTCTGTGATTACCGCCATGGGAGGTATTCTAGAGTTCCACATCACCTCTTATATCCTGGCCTTACGGGTTTGTCCATTAAGAATGATGATGACCATTCAGTTCATCCAGTGGGGTTGAAAGTATGGAGCCGTGAGTTTTAAGATGGTAGGTAAGGCCTATTGTTGCTGGAAATGTTCTTTGACAATATGGTAAAAGAATGTCTGACGTTTAAGGAAGAGGATCTCCTGCAGTGGGTTTTTTTTTTTTTTTTTTTTTGGGGGGGGGGGGGGTCCAGCCTTTTTTCCTCCACAGCTCTTACAGTCCTGTTTGTTTCATAAGTGACTACACCCTTGCGTAATGATGTACGCCACGAGTTTCGGTCTTTGGCAGCAGTCTCCCAAATGTCTTCCTTATAAAGCTCTCTTGGATATCTCTATTGTACTTCTTCTGTCCTTCGTCTTCGAATACCAGATATTTCTATATTTCCCCGTAATTTAGTCAGCTTTTCCTGTTGTTAACTCTAACCTCTGGTCACCGGGTCAAGGACATGCAACATCAAGATTTAGCAACATCCCAAATTGCACAGTCTCCGTGGGTGCTCGCTAAGGGTAAGACTTCACATGAAACAACACATCCATGTCTCAGAACACAACATGATGGGAATGTATCATACAAGCCATCCTTTGTGGGCCTTTTTATGTTTCAACTTTGAGGGCAGTAATATGTTTTATTGATGCTTGAAAACATCGCATGGCCTTTACAGAACGTTGTGATCAACCCCAGCATTATATGTGATTCACTAGGCAATTGTAGTTCTGTAGTCTGCAGGGTAATTCGCAATCCCGCATACCGCATTCGAAACAAAGATGCGGGCGATATGGAAGCAGATCGCCTTGTGCTGGTTTTCTTACATACTGCTTGTGCTGGTTTCATAAATGATAATGTGTAGAGTGAATGATACCAGCTGCTGGAGATAGCACAAGACTGTAATGTTTACTACTGGAGATAGCACAAGACTACTGTTTACTGTTGTTTAGTTGCGGGCAAATGCTGAACACGGGGATAGGAAGAAGAAGAATAAGAAAATGATGATGATGATGATGATGATGATGGTGACGATGATGATAATAATGAAGACGAAGACGAAGAAGAAGAAGAACACGATGACGGTGATAATGATGAAGAAGAAACAAAGAAGAAGAGGAATAAGTGACGATGATGATGATAACAGGAAGGAGAAATTACGATAATTCTGAAGAAACAAAGAAGGAAAAATGATGATGATCATGGTGATGATGATGATGATGAAGAAGAGGAAGAAGAAGAAGAAGAAGAAGAAGAAGAAGAAGAAGAAGAAGAAGAAGAAGAAGAAGAAGAAGAAGAAGAAGAAGAAGACAACATCAAGAGATATGTTGTAAGAGCAGCGCATGAATATATCGTAGTCTTAGAACAGATGACATTAACGACTCTTTATAGCCGTCCTTCAATGCGTAGGTGGCACTAGATGAGAAGACCAGACAGGAGTGAATCTACAGGATTATGTCGGATGCAGAATCAGAGACCGTTAGGCCGCTCCATGTTAGCCCCTGATACTCACACGGCTCCAACCATGGGTGTGAGATATAATTGTCCTACCTGCGAGTGGAGATAAATTATGTAGAGCGGAAATGAAGGCACTGAAAGTGACACGAAACCAGATAACCACGGGTGTAAATAATGTCTGGAACACCCCCGCGGAAAGTGTCGCGGGTCGAGTGCCGATTGTCCGCCCGTACACCCTCGCGCTGTCAGATTGGGGATTCATCTTGTATGACCCACATGTTTTTGTGGGGGAGGCGGAGAAGGAGTGGACGAGTATACACAGCATGCTGTGTCTTGGTGTGTAGGCCAGATCGCGCCAGCCGCCTGCCCACACGGAAAGGTGTACAGGAAGGTGATGTTTTTTTGGTTTTTGTTCGCCGGAGATGATACATAGGTTGACTATGGTCAGGCGGACCTAATACCTACCCATCTACCTACCTACCTATCTAATTTACCTTACATTACTTACCTATATACCTACCTACCTACCTATCTAACTACCTACCTACCTATACACATACATTCATACCTTACATATTTACTTATACATCTACCGTACCTGCCTACCAACCTACCTACCTACGTGCCTACCCACATACATGCATACATACATACCTTACATACCTACTTACCTACCTACCTGCTTGTCTACCTACATACCTACCTGCCAACCTAATACCTACCTTACGTAAGTCTACCTACCTACCTACCTACCTACATACATACATACATACATACATACATATGAAACAGAGGTACTAACAGGAGCAAGGACCACTTACTTCTGCTACGGTGATGTGAGGAGAAGAGCGCAAACCCTGACTGCGTAGGGCCAAAGAAGAAAATGAATGAAGAAGAAAGAACCTCTCACCGTCCTCGGTTAACAAGAATAGAAAAGAATTAAGGTTTAAGAAGGTCCAGGGTGGGCCGACAGGGGATTAGAACAATATTCTCCAATCCCAGACAAAGAATTACTCCGAGGGTTGTTCTAACACCAATGGCTATAACAAGAATCTATCAACTAAACGACAAAGTAAGGGTAACACAAGCATCATTTGTTTATTAAACTTCTAAACTTCACAATAATATACAGACATGTAGCATCAACAAAGAAATTAGGATACAGCAAAAATCAAACAGCAAAGACACTAACCTAACAAACCAAATTCCTAAGTGTAGCAAAAACTTCTAATCCAGTAAAAACTCCAAATCTACCAAACACTAATCCACCAAACACTAATCCACCAAAAACTAATCCACCAACAACTAATCCACTAGAACTAATTTATCAAAAACTTCTAGTCCACCAAAACCCCAGGAAAATCTAAAATCTAAAACTAGAATTCTGGCTTTTCCACTGCAAAACTTCAGGGTCTAACTACTAAACACACAATAGAAATAGGCATTGGCGCCTCGTCACTCAGTGTGGTGGACTACGGAAAAAGGCCAGTTCTACCTGTGCGGGGCCTTATATACTGGGGTTGTTCGGACCCCCAGAGTTCCAGACCAATCAGACGCCCTCTTGCAGAATTCCACCATCATCGCGAGCCGAGTACATTATTCCCCATCTTTAACTGTTATCGTCCCGATAACAGAACATTACATCCCTAGTGCCTTGGGTAAGGGAGGGATAATTTCTGACCCCTACCTTAGTCCTCCACTATTGATGGAGCTCAAAATTTTTTTTTTCCTATCCTCACCAGACATCACCCATCAAGTAGAACACCCCAAAAATGTACATCAGGTACCAACAAGAATAATGGTCACATGCCAATACAAGGTACATTTACATTAATACCAGTCATTATTCATGACTAAACTAATATCAGCAGTGAAAAAAAATAATGCAATCAACAGGTAGACAGTCTCCCGCCACCTTAGTGTTCACCATATTATATGAACAATTACAAAAACAATGAATAATTCCCCCTCTTTAACTGTTGTCGTTTCGACAACCGGACCATACATCCCTGGTACACTTATCAAACAGGTAGTTATCGTCATACCTCTATGCTCTAACACCTGAACTGCTGGTTACATCCCTAAACAGTACCATTATAAAACAATTTACTTATTCTATCCAGATTTATAATGTGAAACAGTATACATGTACGTCACCAGTCATCAATAAGTCCAAAATAACATTAATAACATATAAGCATAAGCCATCCTTATACTAGTACAAGTTAATACTCAGTGATCAAATGAACATCAGTGAGGAGAAATAGCCCCTCTGTTACACGAGCAATCATAACAAAATGAATACAACCCTCACTTTTTACATAACAATAATTAAACAATCATAAAAGTTACACAAACAGTAAATCAGCAACCTTTATACAGGTTACCACTTGCCTCAACACTGAACATTTGAAACAAAATGTATTCAAAAATAACATCATCTATCTCTTCTAAGACGGATTCTCTCTGATCGCCTCACATTCAAGTCTCCTGGCTCAAACATGTACCAGTCACTTCTTGGTGGTCTCTCCCGTGGTTCCTCAACCTCTACCACGACAGGCAATTCTGGTAGTCTTATCGTCGCCTCTGGTACCTCAATTACCGCATCTTTCTCACACCGTTTTAACTCATGTCCTGCTGCTTTAACGTCAGGTCCATTCTCTCCCACTCTTCTGATAACATATGGGCCTCCTGATGCTTTTGGGACCTGTACCACTGTATATTTATCTACAGACCACTGGTATTTAATCTTGCACCTCTCTGTATAGTGGACTCTCTTCCTAACTACTTCTCCTATGGTTAGCAATTTAGGGGATGATGTCTTGTCACATCTCTCTTTCCTTACAGCAGCTAACTTTCTTAACTGTTCGCCTGCCCTAACATGCGCGTTACGCAGACGGGAAAGATGTCCAGTCACCCAATTCTCAACATTTGGTTCCCCATCATTACAATCACTATCATCACTAGCATCTAGCATGAAATCTACTGGCAATCTGGGTTCTATTCCAAACACCAAGTAGTACGGGGAGTACCCTGTGGACGAGTGAGGCGTAGAGTTATAAACTAACAAAACCTCAGCTATATGTTCAGACCATTTCCTTTTCTGGCTTGCCTCTAGTGGCCTCAGAAGATCATGTAGGGTCCTATTAAACCTCTCGCACTGACCGTACCCTTTTGGATTGTAACTTGTGGTACGGCTCTTTTGAATCCCGTACACTCTACAGAGTTCTGCAATCACAGCCGATTCAAAGTTCCTGCCTTGATCTGAATGGAGTCTATGGGGTACACCTAAATACAGAAACCATTTCTCCACCAGAACTTTTGCAACTGTCGAGGCCTTCTGATCCCTTGTGGGAACAGCAACTGTAAATTTGGTGAAAACATCTGTAATGACCAACACATTTTCATACCCCCGACTATCCTTCTCTAACATAGTAAAATCCATGGTCACCACCTCAAAAGGCCTAGATGCTAATAAGTTACCTGAAGGACGCTGCAGTTTAATATGGGGTGGTTTAGCAATATTACACCTCTGGCATCTTTTACAAAACAGTTCAACATCTTTCGTGATGCCAACCCAATAACATCTACTTCTAAGGATTTGTATCATCCTATCTCTGTCCTGATGGCCGGTGCTGTGCACCGATTCTAACACTCTCTGCTTCAATGCACCAGGTACCACTAATTGAGAAATCCACCCTCTACCTGGCCTCTTTAATTTCCTGTACAACAACCCATTAATCACACTCAACCTCATTCGCTGCTTCAACAAGCTTTTGGTTTCAGGGGGTAAACCCCTCATCTCTATCTTACTCAGTCTCACACTCTCACTCACACAAGTTAACACTTTATACACATGCACATCTTCTGCTTGTAGTTTTATCAACTCTTCAGCTGAATATGATGGTAATGATACCAGTGGCACATTACCTACAGGGTTATTCTGTCTATCTGCATCTACAATCTCTCCTATCCTAGCAGTTCTTAAGTTTGGACTAACTGGTGTAGCAGCTATGTGACTGATTGGAATGTCACCTTCTTCATCTGATCTTCCTGGGGCTTCAAATGGGTAGCGGGACAAATAATCAACATTTCCATTAGCACGACCTGGTTTGTGCTTGCTCAATGGCACCCAGTTTTGCCTTTTGCCACAAAGCTAAATTCCTACTATCTGTAAAAACTTCTACTTTAGTACCTAAAAGATAACTTCTAAACTTCTCAGTCATAGCCTACTTCAACGCAAGTAACTCAAGCTTAGAACTGCTTTTAGCATTTCGTTCTGAGGGGCGTAGCGTGCGGCTATCGTAAGCTAAGACTCTTTTCTTACCATCTTGAATTTGCGAGAGAACAGCACCTAAACCCTGGTATGAGGCATCTACCTCCAATATGAACTGTAATGAGAAGTCTGGGAAGCCCAAAAGGGGTGTTGATGTCAGTGCCTCTTTTAATCGATTAAACGCCTCGTCACACTCTGGAGTCCACAACCGCCCTATGGGTCCTTTCTTCTTCTTAGTATCACCGGTTTGCTGCTGGTTGAGTTGGCCAACCAGCTCATGTAGTGGTCTTGCAATATTAGCAAACTTTGGGACAAACCTTCTATAATAACTGGCTAACCCTAGAAATAACCTAAGTTCTGTCTGAGTTCTGGGCACAGGTGCTTCTTTTATGGCCGCAACTTTATCATCCATGGTGCCAATGCCTTCTTCTGAAATGGTGTGCCCTAAAACCTCAACCTTTTTCTGACAAAAGTTACACTTTTCAGGATTTAGTTTTAGCCCAATGGACTGCAGTCTCTCAAATACTTTCTCAAGCCTACTCAGATGCTCTGAAAAATCCCTAGAATACACCAAAATGTCATCAAGGTATACCAACAAAATCTGAAAAAATAGTCATTCAGAGAGCATTGCATTAACCTCTGGAAGCTGCTCACGGAGTTTGCAAGTCCCATTGGCATACGCGTATACTCATACAAACCAAACGGGGTGGTAAAAGCAGTCTTCTCTTGATCATCTGGCTTTATGGCCACCTGGTAATACCCACTGGCAAGATCTAGAGTTGAAAACAATTTGGCGCCACCCAGGGCATCTAGATACTCATCTACTCTAGGGAGAGGGTATGCATCTTTCTTTGTCCTAACATTTACAGCCCGATAATCGACACATAACCTAAGTCTACCATCCTTTTTTCTCACGAGGACCACCGGAGAAGCCCAAGGACTGGAACTTTCCTTAATTATCTGACTATCTAATAAACCTTGGAGATGATCTTGTACTTCTCTATAAAATGCTGGGGGAATTCTTCTATAAGGCTGCTTGATGGGGGTCTCATCTGTCAACTGGATGCTATGGGTTACCCTATCTGTATAGCCTATGTCAGTATCTCCCTTGGAAAAAAGACTATCATACCTAACTAATAACTCCTCTAACTTCTTCCTATCTCTATCACTACCCTCAAAACTGCTCAAATCTACAGGGCACCTAACATCATCTTTCTCTCCGGCATAAGGCCGTGTTGAAACCTCAACTTCCTGAGCACTTACCATTTTGAAATGGTTGGTCAAATCTACAGTAGCATCTGAAATATCCCCAACTTGAGTACCCTTCGACAAGAACATGTCTTCATCCCCCAGATTGACCACTTGGACTTGGCATACGCCCCGTCTCAAGGTAGTCAAAGTGTGGGAGAAAAGCAAACCCTTGTGCTCCAAGTCTCGAGTTGTGCTGAAAATGATATGCATATTTTCACGCACAAATCTTACACATTTTACACTAACTGCAGTGATGGAGCGGGCAGGTACGCAAACTCTATTGTCAACAAACACTTTAACACCGTCCAGTCCGACTCCAGGAATCTCCTCCGCTGGGCTGCTCCAATTAAGAAACGTACACAGATTCGGTACTGGCTGTAAAATGTTTGTGCTAATAATGATGCCAGGCACTCTTCTCTCCCCATTGTCCATGTCTTTGGTGACAAACACCCCACAGTCCTTCACTTGTGTCCCACCCAACACAATGTCACACATGAAGTACCCCACATATGGAATCATTACGCCATTTGCGGCCGTCAACCTAACGAATTGTCCTTCCTTTAGAACAAAGTCCTGGAACATGCCCTTGAAACAGGCCTCAGTAATAGTGGATACTTGAGAACCTGTATCGATGACATACTGGACACTCTTCCCACCTATCAAGACAGTCTCTTCGGGCCTACCACCCACAATTTTAATGTCCGAGCCATGACGCTCCCCTTCTAATACCTGGCTCCCAGCCTTAGAGGGGTCCCGTTTAATGCCTGTCTGCACTCGCGTCTCAAGTGACCAACCCGATTGCATCGCCAGCAACATGGCACTTGATGTTGTTGATCGCTGGTGGTGAGTCTGTTCAGCCTGGCACCAATTTCAGACATCTCCCTCTGAAGAAAGTCAATTTCACCCTGCCTGGAAGTAAACTCAGTTCTTGGTGGTACTCGAGCTGGCTCAGTATGTGCAGGCCTACATTCTACCGTTTGTGGGACTACCTCAGCCTGCACCGGCCCATACCGCCCCTGCTGAAACTCAACTTTCACCGCTGAAGGTACGCTTGACTGAATTTCCCCAGTGTTCTCATTTCTGGCTCTCACCTCTACCTCTCTGATTTCAGCACCTGGCGGGGACCACACACCTTCCCATGTTTGTGCGCACTCCCTGATCTGAAGAAATGTCACAGACGAATCTTGCGACATCTTTTCCTTTAGAACAGTTTGGGTGAAACTGTCCCTTATGCCAGCCACAAACTGGTCTCGAAGGGCCTCCCCATCCAACACAGGGACACCTTGCGTTTCCTGGGCCTTCACTACCCTCTTGAACTCAGCATTGACCCTATGGGAGAAGTCATGGACTGTCTCCCCAGCTCGCTGGCGTATTGTGAATAACGTTGCCAGGAGCTCCCGTAGACTCTTCTTCTCTCCATATATCTTCAGCAAGGCCTGCAGCATGGCCTCGGGATCTTCCTCAGAAGCATGGAGTTCCAACTCCCTCCTGACAGGACTGGTTATGCTGTCGAAAATAACATCCACCTTATCGACAGTCTCTAACATGCCAGCCCTCCAAGCTGATCTCACCTCCCTGACGTACTCTTCTACTGATGGCCCACCTTTCTCCCCAAAACACCGAACAGGCTTTCTGGTTGGTACTACAACGTACCTCAAAGCCTCAGTGAGCTCGCGTGGTGGAGCTTCCACTGGGCGGGAATCTTCGGTTCCCATCGTAGAAACTGGCGGCGACACGTCTTCTTCAACTCTCACTGCCGCACGAGTACTTCTGGTCTCCATCTTAAGGACAAGATACTATGCTACGGGTGGTTCTGCAATGGAGCCTAACTAGCTAACCTGGGTTTTGCTATCTCTAGAAGACTATTACCAACTGTGACATGTTTGATTGAGTTGCCAGAGGACCTAGTTTGTAGTGTTCTCTAGAGATATATCTTGAATAATAAATAACAAGATAAAGGATATGATTTAGCACGTTTTGTCTAGAGGTCACTCAAATGAGCTAATCATTCCCGCAATAGCCTTTTTGGAGAACATTTTTCTTTGGCTCAAACCCCCACTGTGAAACCACTATGTATCTACACAGAAATTTATATAAGAAGTAACTAGTTCACCCAAGGCCAGAGAAGATCTGAACTATTAGCGCCTGTACAACTGAGGATCCATCTCACTCATTATACTGTTGACAGTGTGCTGTTCGTCCGTCACATAGATCTTTTCATATATATTTTGTCGGTATGACCTATATCAGTTTGTCCCATTTCTTTGGGATTGTAGGACTCAATTATATGTAGGCAAACAAACTTCAACAATAACTGTACATTACATCTGTTGGACAAGACATCTACATGACAGTTTCTTGACAAAAGTGGGACGTACATTCACAAGGAATTGTGTACACCAGCCATTGTACAAGACTTACATCATAAGAGATACTTGACAACATCTATACAGGACTTTTCACAATATGTATAACCAACCACAGCACTTAAGACAGTCACCAGAGACAACACTTGACAGCAACTGTACAAGAAATTCACTGGGGACATGTACTTAAAACACTGGTTCATGGAATACACAATTTATTGAGTTGATGGTGAGTCGAGTGATGACCATTGTCTCATCTCCTTTCATGTCAACACTTCAATTATTGCATAGAAAATGCATAAAATATGTCACACATGCAGGTTGATAAACAAGATACAACACCTCCCCATTACTCCACCACCCAATAACTCTCATCCACCTCTCCTCTCTAATTACCACTACACCATTCCGTTACAGTATCGGTATCTATCATCATTTCCTGTCTCTTGGGAATTTAGGAAATCCTATCCATGGGCTCTCAAGGAAGAAACTACTGTTCTGGGTCCGTTGAATCCTTTTATCATCAGCATGGATGTTGGACTAGCTCCAGTTAGCAGCTTCCCCAGAATAAGCTTCATGGCAGATTCATTCCTCTTGAAGACAAGATTTGGTATGATGATATGGTACTGCATCTCACCGTTGATCAGGCTGTTAGTGAAGGCTGTCACTGGGTACTTCAATAATGACACACTTAATGTCCCATACATTGCAGCTACTCACTTAGCCAGATCAACTTCCCTACTGTTCAATCACATTCTTCAAGAATCACTGTGTGAGCATCCGGCTGGATATTTTCTAAGTTTAGTCTTAGATAAACAAACACTCCAAGCTACCCCACAGTTCTCCATGAATGTGGTTCATAGAACAAGATTTGATGTTACTCTCAGTTGATCCCTGACTGACTCAAGATCACTGTCCAGTTCACCACTATTATAGTGCTTCAGATTGTGTGATGCTCCCATTTATGCATTCAGCTGTTAAAGAGCTGAGAGAAAATTCTTCTTAGATTCTCCTGCCTTTTGATAGGGAGTCACTTCTGGATCTAGGACTTCTGTTTAGTTGTCCCAGATGATATATGGATGGCCTCTCCACCATACTGTTCTCTGTCGATATATAAAATGGCACAACATCTCTTTACATATGTTAAAAGATAATGTTATTATACATCAACAGACACAGATTGGGGATGGGGAGGAAAAGGATGGGTGTGGTCCCAACACACCTCTCCTAGTTTTGATGATGCAGTGTATTTCACTGTGATGCACTGTGGTAATCACAAGACCATATGCTGAGACAGGGTAGCTTAACACAATTACAAGCATTTATGTGGTCTAAGTTCCACCATGTTTGAACCACAGTAGACCTGGGCACAAGGAGGACGAGACACAGTACAGCAATCATTGTGACATAGCAACATGGGACAGGCATTGTGAAGGGAAATGGAAAATAGGCATTTACAACTGCAATCTGCATTATGTATTAACTAATGGCATTTACCAAATTAGCAGACCAGACATCCATTCCAATGGCTGGGATGTTGGTGCATGAATGTCCTATTCCATATTCACACAGCAATGCCAGACCTCACCCCTTTTTCACCAGACTTGTCTCACAGGTACATCATCATCATCATGTGCTCTTTCCCCACTGAGTAATTTTCATGTCTACTACAGTCGGTAACAGAAGCTCAATTGCATACACAATTGTTCACATATGCACCAAGCACATATGTGGAAAAACATGTTTAGTCCTTGTAAATTTGCATGAGCCATACATTATATTCAGCCAACTAAGACACAGGTTCACACACCTATGGTTCTCTTAGGAACTAGTTTATATGAACCATCCAACAGTAGAGGTAATAGTGTAATACTTCAGGGAGAAATTGTATTAATTCTCCTGAGCGTAATGTATCTACCAGGCATCACATGGACTTAGCAATTCTGGCGTGACACACACAACCTGTTTACATATGGATATTGAAGCATCTTTCCTTCCACTAGAGGTGAGAGGCTATTTATTAAATCACCAACTCACTCACTCCAACATTCTCAGCGTTTTACCAAGGAACTTGTACATGTGTACATCACTCATTCGAATTCAAACTGCCATGTTAACTCGCGAGAGCAAAGGTACAGTTGATTCAAGAATAAGTCATCCTAGGCATGAAGAATGCACAAGAGGTTTGGGTTTGCGAATTTGCCTGAGGGTACTATACATTCATCAAGCATACGCAACCAGTCACAACAAGGGATTGATATGCACTTGGAGTATACAGCGTGAAAGACATGTCAAGGTTGAAGAAGCAGTATTCAGAATACTGGCGCACAGAAGTTAGGTTTTCCACTTTCACATTTTATTCATAAAATACTCTTATATTCTTCTCTTTCGTTCACTAGGTCTAGCCACAACATTAAAGTATGTTTTAAAGTGGTACCTGTTGTCCAGAGAACAATATATTATCAGATCTTTAAGGGCATTGTTGGGTCATCACATCACACTAGCGACCGCTCCCGGTGAAATCCCCGCTCAACTAATGAGATTTTAAAATATGGCCCAGGAATAGCGTGGGCTCATTACTGATTAGCCAATGAAAACCAAGCGCATACCTCTGCCCTCCCCCAACTCGTTCTAGAACATACGATCTAATAATAGCCCTTCTATTTGGGATGGTCCCCGTTAAGACTTAAAGTATCTTTATGAAATGTGTCGGACTGGGAATGGGGATTCTGTTCCATCATGCTACATGGCCCCTCTCTTAGATCTTTCATAGGTATGACAGATGATCGCAGAATCCACAGTTCCCAGATCCCTTGGGTGGTTTTGTCAATTACTCCCTGTCTCCCTTTAC
This sequence comes from Cepaea nemoralis, assembly GCA_014155875.1. Lineage (NCBI taxonomy): Eukaryota > Metazoa > Mollusca > Gastropoda > Stylommatophora > Helicidae > Cepaea > Cepaea nemoralis. The sequence goes on along the minus strand of JACEFZ010005161.1, from coordinate 82,646 downwards.
CCTACTAGAGTAGTACATTTTGGAACTAAGTGATTTTTCTCCTTAGAAAAAAAATCTGCCCCAACATTGCATCTGTTGATAAATTTGGTGGCAAACGCAAAGACCATGAAGTTAGCCCTGCATTATGTTCCTTTAAGTCACTGGGAGCATCAGGAGTCCTGACTCCTCATCTGTGAACTGCTCTTCTATTTACCTCTGACAGTGTTCCACTGCTGACATCCTTGCTATATTTCCTGTTGTGATAAATGATCTCTCTGAGTCACACCATTTCGTAATGTATGAATGGACCATAGAGATTCATTATGTGAAGTAATGGCTTTGCAATTAAGCCAACTTCCAGATGAGGTTTAGAGAGAATGGTTGCATTCCATGTATCTCTCAACCTTTCACCTTATCAGAACTTCATTCTTCCCTTCGCCACTGGAAAATGATAATCCTGCGAGAGTGTATTTAACTGAACACTTTCTCCAACAGTAATCTTGGCATTTGGAACTGGGTTAACATTTTTGATCATCACCGGAGCAAAAACAATCACTTCCGGGTGAACTGTATAGCAGCCGCTGCAAAACTTGTCAAGGCTAAAATCTACTATTGTAAATTTGGTTAGCTTTGGACACAGGGTCTACCTTTCCAATAAGCCTCTTGTGTTTGCAGATGGTAGCAATTTCCCCTTATATTTCCTTTGACTTATTTCTGTAGTCTTACCATAGATTTAGAGGTGCACGTATTGGCTGAGATTCTCTCATTCCGTTAGGCCTCTATTTTGATTTGTTGTGAGGAGTGACAGCATTTTCTCTCCTTAGTTGCTCTATTTTCTAACGTAGCAACTGAATTTGTAGATGCGCCAGACTGTGACATCTACTACTACTAATATAGAAGTCCAGGTGGAGATTCCAACTAGTTGTCTTCAGCCATGCTTTAGCTAAGTGCTTTTGAGTGGCTGGGAAGTATCCGTTCTTTCTCTCCCACATGAGCAAAACGTTTACTTTGGCGAATATAAGGCGTTTCTTCTCATCCATAGAGAAGTCCGTCATTATCACAGCTACCTTTGAAGGTGTGTGATTATGTGGGTTAGCTTCTTAGTTACCAATATTGACTGGAATTTTGGAAGCCAATTTTTACTGACTTTGAGGATAGGCCTGGCCAGGTCTTGTGAATATACCTCGCATCGCAGTAATAATATAAGATCCCACTGCTCAATGCATGGTTCTTATTATATAAAGAGTCGTCTGCTGACTTGCAGGGATCTTTATCTTGAAAGGAGTCAGCTGTTTAAAACTGATCTTTCGTTAGTCCACTTTCGCAGACATTGTGTATAGAGTGTCAACTGCTGGAGTTGCAGTGATCTCTACCATATAAGAGTTAACTGTTTAAGAACAGTAATCCTTATTACATTCCTACCATTTTTCCAGGCAGAAAGGTCTTCCCAATTGAGAATGAAAAAGGAGGAAGACATCAGTTGTACTCAACTTTGTCCTTCCTTTAGTCTCCACCATTTTTCAGGCAGAAACGCTTTCTCAACTGAGGATTAATTGACGGCAGACGTCGGAGACGGATCCTGTTTTATCTCTTCATGAAATTTTTCAGGTTGTCCACGTTAGGCTCCTAGTCGTATGATACGCCAATGACATCAGGTTGGTTATCCATCGTTTCCTGGACACATACTTTGCGTACGCTCTCCACTTCCATATAAATGGCTAGGGGTCCAGTTATTTTGATGGCCTTCCTGGAGATTCAATGAGTTAACTCCTGGCGACGTGGATCCTAGTACACCAGAGAGATTACACCATCGAACAATAGACTAATGTCTTATAGACACCAGACTGTGGTCGGTTTTGTATGACCGCCCATGACATCAGGTAGAATTTTCCCTTCATCTCGTCCATTACGTATCAAGTACGTTTAATAATCCCACTACTTCAGGAATGGAAAGTGACTGAATTGATAAGGATGTTTCTCCTGGAGATTTCAATTGTGTTCACTTTCTCAGCAGCTTGATCAGGGCTACCGTCAAGATTACACAACTGAAGAATAAATCCAGATGTCGAACCGACACTGGACATTAGCCGGTACGAATACTGACAAATCACCGAGAGAGATTGTCAGTGAGGTGTCTTAATGGTTGCCCAAGTTTTCCATCAGGGTTCACACTCTCTGCTCTCAGTGTTGCAAGCATGTTATGGGGAGAAGAGAACATTAGGAGTTGTTATGTTATGTGATGTGGTGACATTAAAAATGTTGTAGTTACAACAATATTCCCCCTCTCTCACCCATGCCAGCAATTAATTTTGGAGATGGAGTAGGCCCCATATTATTTACTGGATGAAGTGTCTTAATTTCAGGGACAAAAATGAATTTTTCCCTGTACTAGCTGTCTCAGTTATATTAAATAATTTGTGTTCTCTGGTGTTTCAGGTACCTTGATTTTTTGGATACATATATTGAATAACCAGCATGCACAAAATTATACAACACTATTGACAAGCCAATAATCATTTCATACTGAGAACATAAATATCATGGATACAGCATTTATGTTGACCCATAAGATATTTATACATCATTGTCAGTCTGCTACATTGAATCCTAACTGATATATTAAAACAGTGATACATGCAATATTATCACTATTATTGAAATCAAACCTTCTAGAGATTTATTGTGGGTTTACATGTCTGGACAGTTGCCCTCATATAAGAGACAGGGTCCATTAAACAACACCATAAAACCTTCAAGAATTGGGTCTGATTTGCGAGAGGTCACCCCGGATTTTAATACCAACATAGAGATCCCAAAAGTGAGTCTTATGCAGGGTATACCCAAAGTTTGTATCCCGTCATCAGGGCAACAGGTATGTGAGCCCCTAACAGGTTATTACCAGGGTTTAAATTCGAGACGAGTGTTCTTTTTCCCAGGGTTTATAGTCCGGAAAGAGCAACCCAGTTATGTGACCAGGTTTTCCCAGGGTCTATATCCCGGAAAGAGCCTACCAGTTATGTGACATGTTTGATTGAGTTGCCAGAGGACCTAGTTTGTAGTGTTCTCTGGAGATATATCTTGAATAATAAATAACAAGATAAAGGATATGATTTAGCACGTTTTGTCTAGAGGTCACTCAAATGAGCTAATCATTCCCGCAATAGCCTTTTTGGAGAACATTTTTCTTTGGCTCAAACCCCCACTGTGAGACCACTATGTATCTACACAGAAATTTATATAAGAAGTAACTAGTTCACCCAAGGCCAGAGAAGATCTGAACTATTAGCGCCTGTACAACTGAGGATCCATCTCACTCATTATACTGTTGACAGTGTGCTGTTCGTCCGTCACATAGATCTTTTCATATATATTTTGTCAGTATGACCTATATCAGTTTGTCCCATTTCTTTGGGATTGTAGGACTCAATTATATGTAGGCAAACAAACTTCAACAATAACTGTACATTACATCTGTTGGACAAGACATCTACATGACAGTTTCTTGACAAAAGTGGGACGTACATTCACAAGGAATTGTGTACACCAGCCATTGTACAAGACTTACATCATAAGAGATACTTGACAACATCTATACAGGACTTTTCACAATATGTATAACCAACCACAGCACTTAAGACAGTCACCAGAGACAACACTTGACAGCAACTGTACAAGAAATTCACTGGGGACATGTACTTAAAACACTGGTTCATGGAATACACAATTTATTGAGTTGATGGTGAGTCGAGTGATGACCATTGTCTCATCTCCTGTCATGTCAACACTTCAATTATTGCATAGAAAATGCATAAAATATGTCACACATGCAGGTTGATAAACAAGATACAACGCCTCCCCATTACTCCACCACACAATAACTCACATCCACCTCTCCTCTCTAATTACCACTATACCATTCCGTTACAGTATCGTTATCTATCATCATTTCCTGTCTCTTGGGAATTTAGGAAATCGTATCCATGGGCACTCAAGGAATAAACTACTGTTCTGGGTCTGTTGAATCCTTTTATCATCAGCATGGATGTTGGACTAGCTCCAGTTAGCAGCTTCCCCAGAATAAGCTTCATGGCAGATTCTTTCCTCTTGAAGACAAGATTTGGTATGATGATATGGTACTGCATCTCACCGTTGATCAGGCTGTTAGTGAAGGCTGTCACTGGGTACTTCAATAATGACACACTTAATGTCCCATACATTGCAGCTACTCACTTAGCCAGATCAACTTCCCTACTGTTCAATCACATTCTTCAAGAATCACTGTGTGAGCATCCGGCTGGATATTTTCTAAGTTTAGTCTTAGATAAACAAACACTCCAAGCTACCCCACAGTTCTCCATGAATGTGGTTCATAGAACAAGATTTGATGTTACTCTCAGTTGATCCCTGACTGACTCAAGATCACTGTCCAGTTCACCACTATTATAGTGCTTCAGATTGTGTGATGCTCCCATTTATGCATTCAGCTGTTAAAGAGCTGAGAGAAAATTCTTCTTAGATTCTCCTGCCTTTTGATAGGGAGTCACTTCTGGATCTAGGACTTCTGTTTAGTTGTCCCAGATGATATATGGATGGCCTCTCCACCATACTGTTCTCTGTCGATATATAAAATGGCACAACATCTCTTTACATATGTTAAAAGATAATGTTATTATACATCAACAGACACAGATTGGGGATGGGGAGGAAAAGGATGGGTGTGGTCCCAACACACCTCTCCTAGTTTTGATGATGCAGTGTATTTCACTGTGATGCACTGTGGTAATCACAAGACCATATGCTGAGACAGGGTAGCTTAACACAATTACAAGCATTTATGTGGTCTAAGTTCCACCATGTTTGAACCACAGTAGACCTGGGCACAAGGAGGACCAGACACAGTACAGCAATCATTGTGACATAGCAACATGGGACAGGCATTGTGAAGGGAAATGGAAAATAGGCATTTACAACTGCAATCTGCATTATGTATTAACTAATGGCATTTACCAAATTAGCAGACCAGACATCCATTCCAATGGCTGGGATGTTGGTGCATGAATGTCCTATTCCATATTCACACAGCAATGCCAGACCTCACCCCTTTTTCACCAGACTTGTCTCACAGGTACATCATCATCATCATGTGCTCTTTCCCCACTGAGTAATTTTCATGTCTACTACAGTCGGTAACAGAAGCTCAATTGCATACCCAATTGTTCACATATGCACCAAGCACATATGTGGAAAAACATGTTTAGTCCTTGTAAATTTGCATGAGCCATACATTATATTCAGCCAACTAAGACACAGGTTCACACACCTATGGTTCTCTTAGGAACTAGTTTATATGAACCATCCAACAGTAGAGGTAATAGTGTAATACTTCAGGGAGAAATTGTATTAATTCTCCTGAGCGTAATGTATCTACCAGGCATCACATGGACTTAGCAATTCTGGCGTGACACACACAACCTGTTTACATATGGATATTGAAGCATCTTTCCTTCCACTAGAGGTGAGAGGCTATTTATTAAATCACCAACTCACTCACTCCAACATTCTCAGCGTTTTACCAAGGAACTTGTACATGTTTACATCACTCATTCGAATTCAAACTGCCATGTTAACTCGCGAGAGCAAAGGTACAGTTGATTCAAGAATAAGTCATCCTAGGCATGAAGAATGCATAAGGGGTTTGGGTTTGCGAATTTGCCTGAGGGTACTATACATTCATCAAGCATACGCAACCAGTCACAACAAGGGATTGATATGCACTTGGAGTATACAGCGTGAAAGACATGTCAAGGTTGAAGAAGCAGTATTCAGAATACTGGCGCACAGAAGTTAGGTTTTCCACTTTCACATTTTATTCACAAAATACTCTTATATTCTTCTCTTTTGTTCACTAGGTCTAGCCACAACATTAAAGTATGTTTTAAAGTGGTACCTGTTGTTCAGAGAACAATATATTATCAGATCTTTAAGGGCATTGTTGGGTCATCACATCACACTAGCGACCGCTCCCGGTGAAATCCCCGCTCAACTAATGAGATTTTAAAATATGGCCCAGGAATTGCGTGGGCTCATTACTGATTAGCCAATGAAAACCAAGCGCATACCTCTGCCCTCCCCCAACTCGTTCTAGAACATACGATATAATAATAGCCCTTCTATTTGGGATGGTCCCCGTTAAGACTTAAAGTATCTTTATGAAATGTGTCGGACTGGGAATGGGGATTCTGTTCCATCATGCTACACCAACTATACCAAAAATGAACCGACACAGAAACCAACTAAAGACCTCAACTAAAACAATCACTTGGTACCAAAACAATCCTACCATAATAATTCTAAGGCTGTCACTAACCTGGCACAGGCTCGCCACTTGAAACATAGGTACTAACAGGAGCAAGGACCACTTACTTCTGCTACGGTGATGAGAGGTTCTTTCTCTTTACTCATTTTCTTCTTTGGCCCTACGCAGTCAGAGTTGCGCTCTTCTCCTCACATCACCGTAGCAGAAGTAAGTGGTCCTTGCTCCTGTTAGTACCTCTGTTTCACATACATACATACATACATACATACATACATACATACATACATACATACATACATACATACATACATACATACATACATACATACATACATACATACATACATACATACATACATACATACATACATACATACATACATACATACATACATACATACATACATACATACATACATACATACATACATACATACATACATACATACATACATACATACATGCATGCATGCATGCATGCATGCATGCATGCATGCATGCATGCATGCATGCATGCATGCATGCATGCATACATACATACATACATACATACATACATACATACATACATACATACATACATACATACATACTTTCCTGCATCCCTACATACCTATCTACCTACATTCCTTGCTGCCATGTACATACCCACCCTAGCTACCTACAAACATTCCTACCCACCTTACCTATCTTACCTACCTGCATATCTACTGATCTTGCCTGTGTTGTCTATCAAAATGATGATGACCATTCAGTTCATCCAGTGGGGTTGAAGGTATGGAGCCGTGAATTGTAAGATGGTTGATATGGCCTAATTTGTCTCGAAATGTTCCTTGACAATGTGGGCAAACAATGCTTGACGTTCCAGGGGGAGAATCTCCTGCAGTGGTTTTTATTTCCAGTCTTTTCTTCACAACTCTTGCAGTCCTGATTGCTTCACAAGTGACTGCACCCTTATGTAATGATTCAAGCCTCGAATTTCGGTCTTTGGCAGCAGTCTCCCAAAAGCTGTCAGTGAGATCTTAAGAGTGTCTTTAAAGCGTTTTATCTGGCCGCCCTGATAGCGTTTACCACAACGCAGCTCGCCGTAAAAAATTCTGTTAGGGAGCCTGTGATCTGGCATACGAATCAAATGACCAGCCCAGCGAATCTGATTCTTCATTAGTAGTGTGTGGATACTGGGCATGGACGCTCTTTCTAGGACTTCAGTGTCTGGGATCTTGTCTTGCTATTTAATCTTCAATAGCTTCCTAAGGCAGACTGTGTGGAAGTGGTTTAATTTCCTAGCATGTCGCTGGTAAACAGTCCAGTTTCACACGCATATAGCAGTGTGGATAATACGACTGCTTTGTAAGCTTATTCCATTTCTGCCCCATACATTCTTGTACAGTCTGCCAAAGGCCGCACTGGCCTTAGAGATTCTTGCATTCACTTCGTCATCAGTTGTGGCAGCTTGGGACACATTGCTGCCAAGATAGATTAATTTGTCCACAACATTTAGTCTATGACCATTCACTTCGATATTCGGCACGGTGAGATTAATCCCTGGTGTTGGCTTATACATAACAACAATCTTCTCCAAGTTGATATTGAGCCCAAATTTGGCACAGGCATATGAGAAAGCTGAAACATTGTGTTGCATGTCTGCCTCTGAGTTGGCATCAATCATCAGAAAACAGGAGCTCTCTGACGGTGTCGCCGGTAATTTTGGATTTAGCTTTCAGCCTTCTGAGATTGAACAACTTTCCATCCATACGGTAGTTGATGTCTATTCCAATGTCGTCGTTCTCGAAGGCATTAATCAGCATGGCTGAAAACATGAGGCTGAACAGTGTTGGTGCCAGGACACATCCTTGCTTCACTCCATTGGTGACAGGAAAGGGTTCAGACAGTTCGCCATTTTCCTGTACTCTTGCCTGCATGCCATCATGAAATAGCCGCACTATTTGGACAAACTTTCGTGGACAGCCATATTTTGCCATAATCTTCCACAGTCCTTCTCTGCTGACTGTATCAAAAGCCATGGTAAGATCAATGAAAGTGGAGAACATTTCGGAGTTCTGTTTCTGACATTTCTCTTGCAGCTGTATTGCAGCGAAAATCATGTCAACAATTCTTTGTGCTTTTCTGAAGCCACACTGACTCTCAGGAAAAAGACCTTCGTCGAGATGGGCTGTGAGGTGATTGAGAAGAATTCTATCGAATATCTTCCCTGCAATTGAGAGCAAGGAGATGCGTCGGTGGTTGTCACATGATTGGCGCTTTCCTTTACGTTTGTAAAGGTGGACTATTGACGGGTCCTTGAAATCTTGTGGCATGGTCTCGTTCACCCATATGTTTATAAAGACTTGGTGAAGCTGCTGTATTAGAACTGGTCCACCTGATTTGTATATCTCTGCCGGAATGGAGTCAGGACCAGGCGCTATGCCGCTGGAAAGTTGCTGGATGGCTTTGTTTACTTCCAGTATGGTTGACAGGTCAGCAAGAGTTTCGTTAGTGGGGAATAGAGGAGGCAGTTGATGGTTTCATCATTGATGGAGGAGGTTGCATTTCAGATGTTGCTAAAATGCTCTGCCCAGCGTTGAAGGATTTCTTTCTCATCGGTGATTAATATTTCCCCATCTGCACTGAGGAGGGGAACTATGCCTGGTGATGCCGTGATGTAGGACCATAGACCGCTTTCAGTGAGTCGTAGAAGCTTTTCATATCATGTCTGTCAGCAAAGCCCTGAATTTCATCAGCTTTGTTGCTCAGCCAGGAGTCCCGCATGTGCCGATGTTTCTGCTACACTACTCTCCGGATGTTATTGAAGGCGTCTTTTTATGTTGACTTTGGGTCGTTCAAATATGCCTTGTGGAGAAGATGTTTCTTGGCCAGCAATTGGTTGATGTCTTCGGAATTTTCATCAAACCAGTCTTTATGCTTCCGGATGGCTGGACCCAGGATTTCCATGTTAGTTAGTTACTTAGTTAGTTAGTTCGTTCGTTAGATAGTTAGTTAGTCGAGGTTCCATCCAACTTCACGGCAGCGGGTCGTCCCCATTATGCTCCGCTCCTGTGCCAGTGAATATCACACAAAATGCTCCCCACTGTCCAATGTGAAAAGTGGAATAGGCAGGAGACTCGGCAATCCAACAGCCCGCACAGGTAAGCTGTGCATAATGCCGCCGCCAGAATTCCAACACAAAATGAATCCACGAAAATCATAGTTCATCGTCGATGGACTCGGCAGTCACCAGAAAGACCTCATTGACCCGGGTTTTCTCACATGGCTCGGTCTTTTACCGCAGAGCGACCCGCCGAAAGTGTCGCATAAAGCACGAACTCCGCAGCTTTAGCGCCGACTACCGGGAGGTTTCTGAAAAATGCACTTGTGAACCGAAAAGGCAACTAAGTCAATTCAGCAACAGCCGGTAGCCATTGTTCCAAACATGCAGGGCACTGTACAGGACATATGTAAAAGCATTCTCCGCGAATTTCACAGCTCACGGTGTCGCCCATTCTCTAACTCAGTAGCAGGACGACGGAACCATGTACTACCAGTCCAACATGAGGAAAATGCGACTGCAAACCGTAGCTGCAAGCATAAACACGACACAGGCCTTAACGGTTCAACGCCTAACCGCCATGTTAGCGACCGGAAGTCCCCAGGATTTCCATAAGAGTGTTATAAATTTTGTTCTTTAGGGCTCTCCACTATGTTTCCGCGTCTTGTGTAGCTGTGTAATTGGGCTTGAGGCGGTCTTCCACCATATTTTCAAACGACAGCTGCGTATGTTTACTGTTTAAGCGGGTGACATTTAACTTTTTTTTACCCCTTGAGGACGTCGTGATGGTTTGATGTGAATATTTATTTTTGATATAATCATACGATGGTCTGTCCAACATTCGGCACCACACATTGATTTTGTCACCCGAGCGTCTTGTTCTTGCTTACTTACGTATCTACCTACCTGCCTACCTACCTATCTAGCTACCTACCTATAACTGTACGTAACCCGTTTACCTTTCCTATTATCTACCAAACTACCTGGTTAACCTATCTACCCGCACACTGAATCCGTTTTCCTACCTACCCACCTAACTACTCATTCATCTCCCTTAATACATAACCCATCTACCTGCCTCATTCACCTACCTACCTACTTATTTAGCTACTTACCCACGTAGTACCTACCTACTTACTTACTTTCCTACCTACCTTTTTACCAACTCACCTAGATACCTACCTTCCTACCTACTGAACTGCCTACTTACCTATCTACTTACTACCCAACTTCTTACTATCAACCTACCTACCTACCTACCTTCGTACCAACTACCTGTTACCTGACTACCTACCTATCTACCTACCTACCTACCTACCTACCTGCCTGCCTGCCTGCCTACTTACTTACTTACCTACATAACTACCTACCTACCAGCCTGTCCACCTGTCTGTCTGACTGTCTGTTTTGTCCGCCGGTCTGTCTGCCTGTCTGTTTGTCTGTCTGTTTGTATGTGTGTGTCTTTCCTTCTTTCTCACGCTCACTCTGAAACTATCACTCTATCTCTCACTATTTCCCTCTCTCATTCTCTCTCACTCTCTTTCTCAACATATCTCAGTGTATCTTTCACTCTCTCACACACTCTCTCTCACTCTCTCTCTCTCTCAATCTCTCTCACTCTTACTCTCTCTCTCTCACTCTTTCACTCTCTCACTCTTTCACTCTCTCTCACCCTTTCTCTCCCTTCCTCCCCCGCCTGCCTCTCTCTCTCTCTCTCTCTCTCTCTCTCTCTCTCTCTCTCTCTCTCTCTCTCTCTCTCCCTTACAAGCAAACAAATATGTTTCTGCCATCCAGATGAACACATCGTCTGCTTCACGATGTCTTCCCGCACACGATTCAAGGTGGCCTCAACTCTCCCAGAACTAATTAGATGCAAAAAGCTCCATCATCCATTAGATTACCTCCACCCCATACCACACCTCGCAGCAGGACCCGACAGACGGCACCAGTTTGGCTGACTGCACCCGTCTACCCTGCTAGACCTGGTTTCAGCGACTCTTACATTCAGCCTCGAGATGTGGAAAAACTGGCCAGGATGTCCCAGACGGCAGCGGGAAGAGAGAACATCCGGCGTCGGCGACTGACTACTCACCCACGGCGAAACTGCGTGTGTACAGGTTACAGGTTAGTTACTACTGGAAAGTTCGAACGACGCACCCACCCCACCGACAAGCTCGCGGAGAGATGGGACGAGAGACATATATACGATAGAGAGGCAGACAACCGATAGACAGATAGATAGACAAACAGACTGATAAACGATAGACTGACAGACAGACAAACAAACGACAGACAGACAGACAGACAGACAGACAGACAGACAGACAGACAGACAGACAGACAGACAGATGAACGATAGACAGACAAACAGACAGACAGATAGACGAACGGTAGATAGGCAGATACACGATATATAGAGAGACAGAGAGACAAACGATAGACAAATAGACAAGAAGACAGACAAACCATAGACAGACAAACAAATGATATAAAGACAAACATACACATGATAGAAAGACAAATGATAGACAGACATACAGATAGATAAACGATAGACAAACACGCAGACCAATGAAAGAGAGACAGATTGACAGGCTGAAAAACACAAATACAGATGGATGATAGGTAGAAAGGCGGACAGACGACGTACAGACAGACAGACAGACAGACAGACAGACAGACAGACAGACAGACAGACAGACAGACAGACAGACAGACAGACAGACAGACAGACAGACAGTGCAGCACAGCGAAGGATCCGACTGCTGATTTCATCTAGTCCTGATGAATTATTGTTTTCTTAGGTTACTGCAGGGTTCTCAACCTTTTTTTGGCCCATGCACTCCTTCACCATATGTTCAGAACGTCATTCTCCCCCTTTCGCATTTCCTCCCTGTAAATTCCCTTCCTCTCCCCCACCCCCGCCACCTATACACAGTATTCGTAAAAATGGATGCTAAATTTAATAATACATACTAGAACAAGTCTAGACCTCCGCATAAAACGTGATTTGCGGGTTATAAAACGAATTTCAGAAGGGCGAGAAGTACAGAACCGTAAAGTATGGAGGGAAAAACCATATCAAGTAATCGGTTCTTGTATTAACGCGATCTTGAAATAATCTTTATTCCCATCTGGAAACCCTAAAATCCCCCCCCCCCCACTCCCCCTTCTTCTCGGGGGAGGGGGGATTCCCCACCGGTTGAGAAGCACTGGGTTACTGAGATGAGTATATACTTCAGTGATCGTCATTAGCGGTGTGTTGAGGGATTGTCTCTAGAGCATTTATTCTCACAAAATGATGA
>JACEFZ010005161.1:62500-67500 GCA_014155875.1 Cepaea nemoralis | reverse complement strand
GAGAAGGAGAGGGAGAGAGAGTGAGAGAGAGAGAAAGAGAGAGAGAGAAGGAGAGGGAGAGAGAGAGAAAGAGAGAAGAGGGAGAGGAAGGAAGAAAGATCGTGAGGGATGGACACAAAGAGAGAGGGGGCGAAATTGAGAACGGGTTGGAGAAATAGAGGAGGTCTGGACATGAGAGAGAGAAAGAGAGAGAGAAGAGAGAGAGAGAGAGAGAGGGGAGTGAGAAGAAGGGACATGGAGGAAGCGAGAGGGGAAGGGAGAAAAACAGAAATCGGGAGAGCGAAATACAGAGACTGAGGTAGAAAACGACATTAGGTAGAGCGATAAAGAAACTTAGAGGAAGAGAGAAGGAGAGAGCGAGATAGAGATAGAGAGAGAGGGACAGAGAGAGAGAGAGAGAGAGAGAGAGAGAGAGAGAGAGAGAGAGAGAGAGACCGATAGAAAGAAATCGAGAGAAAGAAAGTGTCAGACAAACAGACAGAAAGAAGCATAGAGAAAAATCACGCGTATGACTATTAGTTTGTCTGTCCGACATTCACCACAGCAAGAATTTGGCAAATTCCATAGAAAACTAAGGGACACTCTTCGTTTCTTTCGGCCGGGTTCCTAGTTTTATTTGCCCCGCTTCAGAATGTAATCTTATCATCACCCTGTTTGAAGTCTTAACCTGGTTAAATGTACACCCTGGGATTCTGTATCCTTCTGGCTTTCTCTTAAATGTTTCCCTAGCAACCTTGAATTAAAAAAAAAAAAAACGTTGATTTTTCCTAAAATTGGAGCCGCTGAAGGCTGGTGGCTGAAACGCTTGCCTGCTCATCCTATTGCCATGTGTTCGAATCTGAAACTCGTCGGATTTTCAACAATGAACATGGAGTAAATGTTCATCTGTTGTCGTCTATCCTCAACCCACTCACCCCAAGCCCCCTTCTATCTGTGGCTACCCCATGCACCTCTATGTAGGTCCTTCCCATATTTGTCATGTCTAGTTCTACTTCTCTTCTCCTGGGTAACATGGACACGTATCCGATCCGATCTGTAGAAAATAAAAAGGTTCCACCTCGTTCAACCTGCTGTAATAGCGTTGGTGATAATTGTGGTGGTTCAGTGTGCGGGTTTGGTTTCTCTCGTCTTCTGTGTTACGTAAAAGTGGTCTGCTATGTATCTCTTTGCCTTTCCCTGTGCTCTTTTCCAACAGCGTTGCATGTTGTCACAATGTTTTATTTATTTATTTATTTATTTATTTATTTATTTATTTGTTTGTTTATTTATTTATTTATTTATTTATTGCTTTCACTCGCTTTGAACTCAAGCGTAGTCCAGGCATGTGTTGCTATATCTAGTTCATTGAACTGATGTTTGCGTGTGGATTAGCTTTCCCTATTACTAGTGTCCATCGCTATCAGGCGTCTGAGGTACTTGTTTTTAACGCCTCCAAGTTAAGGATGAGAAGTCAACATTTTAGTATAACTGACATGTGTAGACGTTGAACCCGCTACCCCAGCACCACCAAACCGGAAGTTTAACAGCAAGCGCTCTTGTCCATTTGGCCATGCTGACTATCGTTGACTAGTTTATTTCCACCCACAACATGCCCAGAAAATCTTGACGTCTAATTTCTCTAGTTTGTTTTTATTTTGGGTCTAATTTTTCCTGACGGTCACTGGCATTCTTTGAATTTCACCCAGAAGACACATTTCTACCTCAAGTCTCCCTCAAGTTTCCCTAAAGTCTCCCTAATTTCACCCAGAAGACACATTGCTCCCTTAAGTCTCCCTAAACAGTCCAATGGAAAATCTACTTATTTGTACGACCACTGGTAGTCGCGCCAACAGTGTTGACACCTGCTCGTGAATTCGAAATACTCAAGTTATCTGCATGTCCCTTACAGGACGTTGAAATCAACCCCAGAATTGTTGGCTGTATGTGATTTACTGGGCATTTTTAACATTCAATGGTTAACTATTGCTTTCTGAACCACTGACGCCTCATGTTATCGAAATCAGCGCAAAAAGATGTGCTTAAAAACCTCCCCCAGCAGATTCTAAACCATGGCTCGGTTCGTCGGGGAGTTGTGAAACGCGTTCACTACCCCTGAGCCGGGGCGCTGGCATATGGAATGCTATCTTTTCAAATGTGACCTTGTATGTCATGTGATCGTGTATATCATGTGATCGTGTATATCATGTGATCTTGTATGTCATGTGATCGTGTATATCATGTGATCGTGTATATCATGTGATCTTGTATGTCATGTGATCGTGTATATCATGTGATCGTGTATATCATGTGATCTTGTATGTCATGTGATCGTGTATATCATGTGATCTTGTATATCATGTGATCGTGTATATCATGTGATCGTGTATATCATGTGATCGTGTATATCATGTGATCGTGTATATCATGTGATCGTGTATATCATGTGATCTTGTATATCATGTGATCTTGTATGTCATGTGACCTCTATTCAAATCTTACTGTACGTATACTGCCTGTACTCAAATTTGACCATAGATGTGCCATTACATTTACCCATATCTGACCGTATATACTTCGCACCAAATATCTGGTGTACTTGACCTACCAGCTGTACAAGAGAGGGAATATATCTGGTGTATATGGATGTTAATATAATGAAGAACAGTACACATTTATGGAAGGAAAGGATACAAACAATGCAATACATACATTACGAACACTAATAGAAAGATCAATAGAGAAACAGAGAGACATATATTTGTGCTTCATAGATTATACTAAGGCATTCGATAAAGCAAAACATGATTATCTGATTAAAATGTTGGAAGATATCAACATTGATGGGAAAGATTTAAGAATAATAAAGAATATTTACTGGAACCAAGTAGCGGCAATTAAAATGGGAAATAAAGAGGGTAGTTACGAACAGATAAAGCTAGGAGTACGACAGGGATGTGTTTTGCCACCGGATCTCTTGTCCGTCTGTAGCGAAGTAATAGTGCGCCCTCTTGGTCTCGCATCATATCTTATTTTATATAGGGCCACTGCAGGTAGTTGATGGTGGTGCATTCTAACCAGATGACCGAACCATTTGATCTTCTGCCTTTCCATATATGTGGCAGAAGGCCTTGATCCCAACGTGTGTCTGACAACATAATTTTTTACTCGCTTCAAATAGTTAAGTTGGGAGCTCTTCACAAGCATCTCAATGATAATTTTTTGTTTTTCTTTTTGCGTATCCTATTTACAAGACATTGCAGTCAACACCAGCATTGTTCAGATGCTATTGATGTCTTGTCGAGTTTTACGTTCAGTAGTTTGTCATTGCTTTCTGAACGATCGGCTCACATACCTTTCCGTAAGAAACCAATGCGACGCGATTCGCTGCCGAATCTCGCGCAGCTCATAGGTGATTACCTGCTCCAAAAGCCCCATATATTGATCCGCTGTTGGAGGACTACAGTTTTCTACTTCCGTTATTTTTATTGTGTGGCTCCTATAACTGTAAATCCATGCCTTAGAATTAGGTTCCTAATAGAAACTGTGCAGGAAGTAGAACACACAGTCGACTGATTGGGGCAGTTACTGAAACATTAATCGTTTGATTGATTGGGACAGTGACTGAAGCAATGATCACATGGTTGATTGGGACATTGACTGAAGCGATGATCACGTGGTTGACTGGGGCAGTGGCTGAAGCGATTATCACGTGGTTGACTGGGGCAGTGGCTGAAGCGATGATCACGTGGTTGACTGGGGCAGTGGCTGAAGCAATGATCTTTTAATTAATTAGGGCAGTGACTGATGCAATGATCGTGTGGTTGATTGGGGTAGGGACTGGAGCAATGATAGTGTGATTGATTTGGGCAGTGATTGAAGCAATGATCGTGCGATTGATTGGGGTATTGATCGAAGCAGTGATCATGTGATTGACTGGGGTAGTGATCGAAGCAGTGATCATGTGATTGATTTGGGTAGTGACTGAAGCAATGGCCGTTGGTTGATTGGAGTAGTGGCCGAGGCAAAGATCGTGTGATTGATTGGGGCTCTGACTGAAGCAATGATCGTGTGACTGATTAGGACAATAATTGAAGCAATGATCATGTGATTGATTAGATCAGTAACTGAAACAATAACAATGTGATTGATTAGGGCAGTAACTGAATCAATGATCACGTGACTGATTAAAGCAGTGACTAAAGCAATGATCATGTGATTGATTAGGGCAGTAACTGAAGTAATAATAATGTGATTGATTACGGCAATAACTAAAGCAATGATCGTGTCATTGATTAGGGCAGAAGTAGAAGCAGTTATCGCCTCATTGTCCTCAAACGACACACATCGCTGTCTTAACACGACACTAAAAGATATATCAGAGAGAATATAAGATAAGCTCACACTCAATCAACCCCCACTCATCCATGACTGTGAACGAGAATTCTACATCTCCACCAGGAAGACAGTTAGTGTAGATTTCCTTAACGTAATTAACCTGTCGCTCCTAAACATTTCCGCTAGCCAGGTATTCATCATATCTGGTGTTTTCCCTTGTCGGTGCCGTGTCTCTGGAAAACACTTTCGATTCACTGTACAGAGGTTGTAGTTTCTTATATGAGTTATCGCTGGTGATTATCGCTAACGGTCTCAGCATGTGTAATGTAATGACGAACTTTCTACTCATATCAGACATACATTCGGAGCAGAGCAGACAGTTTTCGGTGCAGACATCACGTGGTTGTGGTTTAGACAGCTGGGAAATAGATTGCTGAGAGTAAGACAGAGACAGAGAGATACGAAGATTGTGTGAATAAAGTGTCTTCTAGGTCAGGTTTTTCTCATTTCCTGGCACGATTACCAAATTACTTCATCTTAAATATTTCATTTTGATATCGTGACGTTCGAACGCTTGGCTGGATCGCAAAAGTACTGAAGATAAGAACTGAAATACATCATCATAATCGGTCATCAACATACAACAAAGTGCAAGAACATGAAATCCATCATCATAATCGGTCATC